>JAYKKT010000071.1:21182500-21422500 GCA_036023115.1 Brasenia schreberi
AGATATGTCCAGTGGGGGGCCACCTATTCATGGACATCTATGGAAAAAAAATTCAGTCGGCAGGGTTCTCAAACTACCTTCAATACTTAATGGACAAATATATTATTTGTTCTATACAGTAGGACTAAAATAACAAAACCAATGCAAGTGCTTTAGATTCTTGTAAACAATATTTTACTTTAGACTAGGTCCGATTAGCTTAAGCGTGAAAGATTTATAGCCTTGGATACAAGGGCTGCACTTCAAGTCTACCTTGCTTCACGAGACTCTGAAAAATCTAATTGGCGGATGCTTTCAACCTCTTTGCTTCAAGATGTCATGCTTAAGACTTCCAGACAAGCTCCAGCAAATTAATGAAACTAGACATCGGCATATTCTAAATGGTGAATCATAATCTTGCTTATCTTTTGGAATTATATGACACAAGATCGAGCTCAATAGCAACCAAGAATTCAGAGAGCTGACCCCACTTAAGTTGGTTTGGTTTTGATTTAGTTTGGTGATCATACGTCGACATGTTTGACGATAGAACCCATGAATCAGATCATCAAAGTTGCAATAATGTGTTACATATTTGGTTGACTCATTGCATTCCAGGATATAGTAAACCAGATTTGGAAGATCAAAATTGATTTGTTTGGAAAAGAAAATGTGTACAGTTCGCATTATGGGTCAAAGAGGGTGGGTTCTCACGGAGCGACCACGATAATGTTAGAGGTACAAGTGAGTGCACAGTTGCTCATGAGAAACTCGATCTCCGCTCGAGAAAACCTGAAACTCAAATTGATCAGCTCAACCCTAACTCAAGTTGCTCACCAGCGGAGCTCAATCAGCTTGCAAGCCTAAGCGAACTTTATAATATAAATAAAAAATTGATCAAACTTTTAAAAGTTTTATGCATTTGGGTGAACAGGAACAACTCATGAGCTAACTCACAGGCTTGGTCAAGCTCAATCCCACTCAACCTCACCAAGTCCGATCTCCAGCCGAGCTTAATCCAGTCGTTCTTCATTTTACCCAGTTCGAACATAATTCCTAAAGTTTCCTCCCATAAGTAACACACATAGGAAGGAACAATCCCTAGCAGTTTGCCCTAGAAATGATAATCTAGTTTAACCCTAGCTAAGAGGAGACTGAAAAAAGGATGCATGATTAAGAGCAGCAGTAGACACAAGTAAAGTGGGATGAAAGGATGAAACATAATGGGTCCCAACATAAGATTGTGGAGGACTTTGGAGTGGAGGTGGACCCGGCCCAAGATCTATCTGATGTGGGTTCATGATAGATTATTCTTTTAGGGTTTCTTTCTCTTCACAAAGTAAGATGTATTGGAAACGCCAATCACGCAAACATGGTGAGACGCCATACATCATCCACAGGTCAAGGTGGGGAAAGGCTGGTTGATTTGAAATTTTGAACTCTTGTAACATAAGTTGGGGTTTGGTTGGTGGGGGCTCCAGTGCTAGTTTTGTTGCTATTAAGATAGGCCCCCAATGGTGGATTGCCAAGATCTACCTTCACTGTAAACTTTTGTACAAGTTTCATCAGATTAGACATGACTGGTTCTGGTTTTCTTGAAATTAGGAATACTGGTCCAGTTTTGATTCTGGTTTTGAAACCACCAGTTTTGGTTTTGGTTAAGTTTTAAATCATCTAGAGAGAAAAAATATGAAAGGTGGAACTGGAACCGAACCAGGTGCTCCCCAGTTTTGGGTTTGGTTTAATCGGTTCAGGTTCCGATTGGTTTTTGGCCCAGTCTAGTTCCAGTTGGATCTGCCTATCCAGTTCCAAACGGGCCATGTCTACATCAGATATTGAGAGGAGCTGGTTATGAACTTAGGGTCTGTTTGTATGGTGGAACTTTTCTGGTGGAAATGGTACTTGTGTCGGTTCTATGATTGCTGCTATTTTAAGACTTGAAGTACCACAATTTCGGTGTTTTATAGAATCTGAATTTAAACTTAAAGCAGAAAAGCAGAGCCACACCCCTCTTTTTTTTTAGTACCCCTGGGGCCAGTTTCGAAACTATGTGGTACAATTTCACTTGCAACAAAAATATAAAGCTTTTCTAGAACCATAAAGCTTTGTTTTCGATAGCAAGGAACTTTGAGGCTTAAAAGTTTCGTGAGTTCCACAAAATTCCATCACACAAATGGACCCTTAGTCGTGTTGACAAAGTTAGACATGTTTCTGATCTAGGTAAGCTGGGTCCAATTTCACATCGAGATGCCAATGACCAACCTGGAGCTAAGTCCTATGATGTTTTCCATGAGACAAAAAAACTCTCACATCAACAACAACTAGGCCATTTCCCATGCTAGATAGGATTAGCTACATGGATTCTTTGTTTTTATAGAGCTCGACCATGTGCCATACAAAATAGTTAACTCAACATAAACTAGATCATTCTTTATTGTTTCTTCCAACAGTTTTGTGGTCTTCTTATTCTTCTTTAATATTTCTACCATATAGTTTCTCATACCTTCTTATTAAAGCTTTCTTTGGTCATCTTTTTACATGTCCAAACTATTTTAAACAATTTTTTCTCATTCTATCGACTATTAGTATCACTCCAAATTTATTTATAATAACCATATGGTGTATATGGTCTTTCCTTGTGTGACTACATACCCATCTCATCTTTATTTCTATCACGAACATCTTTTGTTGGTGATTAAAATGTATGCTCATATCATATAAATAAAATATCAAATCATAGATTGTATGCCGATTATGACCACCATGGCATTGAATTATGAACCCATGTAACCAACTCCACCTAGAATATACAACAAGAACAACTGGCATCAAATTATGAATCCATGTAACTAACCCCACCTAGAATGTACAACAAAAACAACTAAACCTTTTCCATACTAGATGAGGTCAGCTACATGGATTCTTTGTTTCCACATAATCTTATCATAATTTGTAGAATCCATGGTAGATAAATTCGATAAAGTTTTACGTAGGTTGTCGGAAGCCTCATGCAACCCTCCTCTTTTATCAGGGCTTGGGACCGGCCATGCAATGTAATCCCGTACATGGGACGGAGTTAACCCCACCTAGAATGTGAATGACTTAATTTGGTTTTGATTTGTTTTCAATATGAAACTTTGTAGAGCCATAGTTGAAGCTCCGAACAATATGGTTTTATCGTCAAATGTTGACCATATATCCATGAACTTCACTCTCTCTCGCTTAGTTCCTACAAGGGTTTTTACAACATATACTTAGGTACCCATTTGCTACATACTTAGAGAGGTGAATGCAGAGAAGATTTGTTTTTTCAACAACATTTACATTATTATAAACCACTGTTCATTAGTCATTGGATTCATATCATGCCAATAGACTCATTGCTATCGAAGACAACAATAACTATATTTTTTCTCATAGTAGATGGGATCGGCCACATGGATTCATTGTTTCCATATAGCCCTATTATGTGTCATGCTAGTAGTTAACTTAATATAAACTAGACATTTCTTTATTATTTCTTTGTAATACTTTTGTAGACGTCCTCTTTCTCTTTTAACATTTTCACAATCTAGTTTTTCATATCTTCTTACGAGAGCGTTATTTGACCATCTTTCTATATGTCCAAATCATCTTAAACGATTTTTCCTTATTTTATCCTCCATTGGTGCTACTCCCAATTGGATTCTAATAACCTCATTATGTATATGGTCTTTCCTTGTGTGACCACTCATTCATTTCAATATGTTCATTTCTATTACGAACATTTTTTGCACATGTTGATGATTAACTGCCCAACACTCATAACCATAAAAGCAAATCTAATTATACCTTTCAACTTTAATGGTATCTTCTTATCACATAGAATACCTGATACCCCTCTCCATTTTAATCAACCGGTATTAATTTTATGCATAACATCTCCATCAATTTTTCCATGACTTTGAAAATTGACCTTAGGTATTTAAAATTTTCCTTTGAGGGATGCAACGTGCAGCAATCTTAACTTTTATGTCCTCTGAAGTACCCAAATGATCAAACTTACATACCATATATTTTGTCTTTGTTCTACTAAGTTGAAAGCCTTTACTTTCTAACGCTTCTCTCCATAGTTCTAATTTTCTATTAACTTTTTACTTATACTCTACCACTAACACAATGTCATATACAAATAATATAAACCAAGGTACTTCATCTTGAATATGTTTTGTTAATTCATTATTGATCAATATAAATAAAGATGGACTTAAAGTTGATCCCTGATGTAACCCAATATTAACTTCAAAGGAGTATGCCATTCTTTAATGAGCCCTCATACATATTTTTTTACCATCATACAAGTCTCTTATAAGGTTTATGTATGTCAATGGGATACTTGTCTTTTTCACGGTTCTCTAAAGAATATATCTTGACACCCTATTGTCAGCTTTTTTTAGATCAATAAATATCATATGAAGGTTTTTCTTTTTTGCTCTAAAATGTTTCATAAGACATCTAAATAGGTGAATCACTTCAATAGTAGACTATCGGGCATGAATCCAAATTGGTTCTCTATTGTACTCGATAATTATCTTAACTTACATTCAATAATTCTTTATCATAATTTCATAGTATGACTCATTAGCTTGATATCTTGATATTTTGCACAATTTTGGATGTCTCTTTTGTTCTTGTATATGAGTATAAGTGTACTCGGTCTCCATTCTTATGATATCTTTTGGTTTCTCCATATTTCATTAGATAGTCTTATGAGGCAAGTGATTTCCTTTTCTCCTAATATTTTCTATACTTCTTTAGAAATATTGCCTGGTCCAACAGATTTACCAATCTTCATACGTTTAAGAGCCTTTTTGACTTCATTCTTTTGAATATATTAGTATAAATTACAGTTTATATACTTTTTTAGTTTAGCTAACTCTCATAAACTAATACTAACATTTGTATTTCCATTAAAAAGCTTATATAATAAATTGTTTATCTATTTTTTATATCATCATTTGCTACTAAAATCTTCTCATCTTCATCTTTTATACATCTAACAAATGTAAGATCCTTAGTTTAATTATCTCTAACCTTAACTATCCTTAAAATATATCTTCACCTTCTTTTAAGTTAAACGTTTATCTAAATCTTTCTAAATTTTGGCTTTCGCTTCACTAATGCTCTTTTCGATTTTTTATTTCTATACGCCTGCCAAGATTCACTAGTCCTCTTAGCATAATACAATTTGTAATATATCATATTTACCTTAATTTTATCTTACACCACTTTACTCCACTACCAAGTTTCCTTTTGTGCATTATGTCTATTATATTTACCTAACACATCTTTTATCGCTTTTCTAATATGTATAGCCATCAGAAGGTGTATAACTATGTAATTTCATCCTCTTGAAGAACTTTCTATTTAAATATATCTTCTTTCTCATTTTTTATGTTCTACTATTTAGTTTGAATAACTCTACAAACTCTTTTCTTCCGTATCCACTTTTTTACCATAAAATCTATAACTAAAAGTCGATGTTGGGTAGTTAACCTTTCTTCTACAATTATCTTGCAATCTTTACAACACGATTTATCTTTTTTTTACAAACAAAATAATTAATTTGTATTTGTGACAAGCCACTCTTATAAGTAATTAAATGTTTATCTCATTTTTTGAAGATTGTATTGTCTATAAAGAGATCATATCTTATAACAAAATTTAAAATCTTCCTATATTACTCATTTAAATCCCTAAAACCATAGTTTCTATTAATATCTGAATATCTTAATGTCTCTTTAGTGAGATATTCATTTAAGTCTCCTCCCAAACAAATCATCTTTCTTTATAGAATTCTTTAAATTATCTTATCTAACTCCTTCCAAAATGTCTTCTTTATACTATGTTCTAGTCCTACTTAGGGTGCATATGCATAAACTATATTCATTGCTATCAATGACATTCTGAAAATTTTAGGTTTCTAAAAAGAGTTTCTCGTCAAAGTTTAAGTTTTGATAAACTAATTTCTTGCGAAATCGAAGGAGACGAGTGAGGATGCATGTTTGGTAGCCTTGAAATCGATAAAGTGGATGCTATCAAAGGTCTTTTGCTCTATAGACGGCAATATCGAAACCAGATTACCATGATTCCTGATGACATCTAAATTTACCGCTAGAATTGAAAGAAAATGAAACAAGTACCACTGTTGCCATTAAAGTATGAGTCTTTTATTCCGGAAACTTGAGAATCCTAGAATCCAAGGTTTATACCAATTAGTCACTGTGGTCTGCTAATTTAATTCTTTGGCCAACTACAGCAATAACTGGAATCATGTAATTCATAGTTGATTTGGGTTTAGATCAACTTATAGAGGTTTACCTTCTCTATCCACTAATTTACAATTTGATTACGAACTACATCAAGAGATCCAAAACAAAAACTAAAAGCAAAACCAACAAAAACCAAGCCTTTTCCCAGACATACTGGGTCAGGTATATGGATTCCAAGTCACTGTTGAGCTCAATCTTGTTTTAAATTAACTTCAAAAAGCAAGGTTATATTTTATTGTTTCCTTTCAACCCTTTAGAGTCCTCTTTTTCACCCCTCAATATCTCACACCTTCTCACTCAAGATCCCTGTGGCTACCTCTTCAAGTGTTTGAACCATCTTAAGCATGTATTTCCTATGATTGGAGTCTACCAACTAACAACAATGGTTTTAGATTCAGAGAACGAGAAAGCCTATCAAATCCCTCAATTCATCTTCCATTGAGATTGCTGCTTATTGTGCGGTTATAATAAGCCATTCATCTCAACCTGATCTCCTATTCGAAGTACTGGGCAGCCACATTTTGTGTATCCTAAAGCCTCAACATCTTTTGTTTGGACTGCTGCTAAGTCGACAAGTGGCCTCAATATGAACGCTTTGTTGAAATTGAAGCTCTTCGAACTTTTGAAACTCTCTTTCGAAATGTGTAAATTAACAGTTAAATACTATTTCTATTAATTTTTTATTGATTTCAACAGCAAATTACTGCTTTATTATTGGCTGGCACAAACATCCGTACTGCCAGGCTCTATGCCTTCATGCCCCACATTGTTTTCCAAGTAATCAACTAAAGTTATAACGAGAAACAAGTCACTAGATGAAAAATTTGGACAAACAGATTGGGAACCCTCAAGCAGAAAGTTGAAGGTCATGAGTTAGATACCGGGATGAGCAGATGGCTTTGGCCTCGACATTGTAACATAAAAGAAAAGAAAAAAAAGATGGAACCTTTAATTAATGACATCATCATGTGGTGGTGGTGGTGTGAGGCTTCCTTTTCGAGCATGGTTCTAATGCATCTGTTCTATCATTAGATGATGCATACCTACTCCAATATCATCCTTTGAAGATAACATCTACCAACCGTGGTTTACCTTTAATGAGAAAAAAAAGTTTTTTCCTGAAGCGGTATGGAGCCCAACTACCAATTGACCTGCGTACGATGCTTAGACGAGATCATGTGAACTAAAGATTCGTTGTTTAGAGGTATCAGTGGAGGCAATCCAGAGTATTAAACTTGTTAATCATGACAATAGTTCCACTACATACTCACTTTGTTGGATTGGGACCGAAATGCCTGTTGATCCACAAGCTCGGACATTAAACAACTATCTGTAACATAGTTTACTGTTCTTTCTTTGTGGATCTAATTTGAGTTCTTATTTTGTTTGATTTTCACCATGTCCTCTTTTACTATAAATAATTAGAAATTGGATCGTGGTCATGCTTGTTTTGAACTTGCTTTCATTTCGGGTATCGAATTCACAACCTGCATCTTTTCATTAAAGTCCCCAGTCAGATGAGCTACTGAGCACAGGATACATTTTTTCTGATATTTCAATTTTAGATGTTCTATTTAGCTGTTTTTCCATATTAAATTAGAAAATATAATATTATATATCATTAAGTATGATGCTTTGTACGTATAACTACAAGATCGATTATAGTGTTAGAGAACTTCACATAGGATCATCTCACGGCCCAGGGCCCAACTCATTAACTATGTCTCCAATTCATTTCACAGAAGCCTACAGTCCATATCTCTGCCACGCGTTTTCTTCTCACTTAAATAAAGAAAAGTGAAGTTCCTTTGACAAGAGGGCAATATAAATGGGACAACACCATCTAACTTCGGGTGTGGCTTGTGTTTCCACTGATTGGTTTGTTCCCGATGGGACTCTTTTGTTCTTGGGATGCGCAATATATTTAATGCAATTTGTCTTTATTTTATTCTAACAGGATTTATGCATGAATGTTACATATAAGTTCTAAGCCATATGTCACAGAAGAAACATCCTTTGCTTTCCTAGCTCCACTTTCCAATCTTTCTAAACTCATTCTTTTAACCACTCGATGCCATTGTTCATACATTAAATCTATCATTCATGGCAGAAACTTCAGTTATTCAGTGTCACCACCCTGACCAAAAGAAGCCACTCAAACTCTTTGGCATCCAAGTCTATGAAGAAGATGATCCAAATTCTATTCATCAAAGTGGGTCGTCGGGAATCGGCTTAAATCCGGGCGGAGATGGCCGGAAATATGAGTGTCAATACTGTTTCAGGGAATTTGCTAATTCTCAAGCACTGGGTGGCCACCAGAATGCTCATAAGAAGGAGAGGCAGCAATTGAAGAGAGCACAGATGCACGCTGCAAGGAGTCCAGCTGCCGGAACCTACGGGTTCCACCCAGTACTGCCCGGATCCATTATTTTCTCACCTCATGCTTCAAAGAATTTTCAGGCGCCGGTGATGTTCTCATCGCCGCCGATGCCTTCACGGAATTATTCTACATCCACGGGATTCGCTGCACGGCCGTTTATTCTGTTTAATGCCTCAGGAACCGTATCAGAAGCTCCAACATGCAATTATCCGCCGCCGATGCTTTCAGGAGGCACTACCAACAACAATATCAATCTATTATCAACGACTTATGCACCTTTGCAGTCTTATGGACCATCTTCATCCTCTAAATTTCCTGGCTACCGCAGTGATGTTGGCAGTGCCGGCATGGTTTCAGACCAAGAAGTCAGCTTGGATCTACACCTAACAATCGGACCAGCCGCACCATGGAAAATTTGATTCCGAAGGTCGCATGTTGTGCCGGATGCTTTAGATTTGGTTCAGCCAGGCTCTGCTCTACTCATCTCGGCTAACTTTTATTACCTGGCTTGTAAAGCTGGGCAGGTTGGTTTTAGCTGGTGTTGTAAAGGTTTTTATTTTTATTTTTTAATGAAGAAAGTTGGAGCTCATTTTCAAGGTAATGAAATTATATTAGCAAGTAGGCAATAAAGTTTTCACCCTAAAACTCCAATATGGCGTTTCAGCAGGACGCTAGTTGATGGTTGCAGCTAATTAATAGAGAGAAAGATTAAGGGAGATGCACATATGAAATATATTCTCTTAGATAATTTAGCGTTTTATTTGGTTGAATTGGCTTTCAAGCATGGAAAACTGAAAATTACTTTGATTTTCCACGGCTTAAAATACTTGTGGAAGAAGAGACACTCTGATCTGGTAACCATACCCAGTAGCTGAACCAACGAAATTAAAAAAAACTCTAATGGGTTGGGCAACTGATGATAGGGCTCGGTGAAAACAAAGAATCCATGTAGATCTAGGCTTAGTTGTTGTTTGTTTGTTGTTTGAGATGGGCATATTACTTTTCTATAAAAGATATTATATAAACTTCAGAAACTTTCCCCTCACCCCAGAAAATTTTCTTGATCATTGTATTTTGTATGTTTAAAGACTCTCGAGGATCGATCCAGCATTACCCAGTACACATTCTTGGATAAAAACTTTTCTTGTAAAGGAATCAGTCCCGTTGTAAGAGTTATTGTGATTTGAAAGCATCTATGTACAGGAATGAGCTAGAAGACTCTCCGCCTTCTCATGCTTGGTTTAATGTCCAGAATGCTTGTTCTGAGAACGGTGATTGCCTCAGGAAACGAGTCAAATATAGTAGCGGACCTGCTCGTGGGGTGAGGCGAGGTGACCGCCTCACTCAAAATCCGTTGATCTATGAGGGGTCTGAACATTTTGGAGTTTGTGGACCACCTGAATTTCACTGAAGTGGTTAAATGGACGAGTGCCGGCCGTTGCCGTTTGCTGTAATCATTCGCTGAGGAATTCTTCTGGTTTGTTCTCTTACATGGCGGGATTGTGGGAGGCATCTGTTTTCATGATTGATAAAGCTCTGTTAGACTAGAAAAGTAATTAAGACCAAGTTGATTGTAATGGAACATCTTTCACATCAAAACAAACTGTGGGCGCTCAGACTCATCACATTTGCAGGAACTGTAACGATTAACTCACTGTGATACCATAGATTCTGAAACACCGCTTGAGCACCGTTCACACTCGAAGTCTGTGTGTGTGTATGCATGTATCTATCTATCTATGACAGTAACTGCATGAAACAATTAATTCACAGTTTGTTGACATGAAGTGCAATGTACAGAATAACACCACTAGGATGAATGACTGCCATGTCTAGCAGGTCTTCATAATTCAGAAATGCTGCATAAATCTGTGACTCACTCTAAGCAGTGATGCATATGAAATGAGCCATCAATGGTGTGTAACATATTATAAGATGGATATAATTCACTGGAATTTAACTTTGCCATATTGCGGGACGAAATTTTGGGAGAAAGACTGATGTATGATTTTGGGATGTACATGATGACAATAAAACTGGGCTGTGTGTGTATGCGTGTGTGAACGTTCGTGCGTGCATGCACTATATGCGGGGTGTTACACCATTTCTCAATCTGTCCTGCAAGTTTTTAACAGTCATAGTTAGGATTTAACCATGAAGATCTAATTTTCTTAGTGCCATGGCAGGTATAAAGTTCTCTTACATACCATAAAATATCCCTCAAGATAGTGAAGATTAATGACTCACAATTTGCAAAATAGTTGGTTCGCTATAGCTCTAAAACTACTGTGTGTTCTGTTGGGGTCTGCGTCGGTCCCACAAGGAGAATTAGTTTACATAATAAGAAAAGAAATCGGCATGTACAATAATGTGTGAATGTGATAACAAATCATGTTCACAGAAAAACAATTAGTTCACAGGAAATTTAATGTTAAACAAGATCAATGGGTCACGACCTGCAAAGAAGGTGGTCTGGAAATCTAATAGCTGCGGCGGTCTGCTCTATTGGGGTCTGCTTTATCAATCCGCAGTGAGAATTGGTTAACATAATAAAAGAGGTGCCTATTATCACACACAAATGTGATAACAAATCATGTTAAACAAGATCAAGTGATGTTTACTTAATGGCATAATAAACAACGGATAATTAGAATGAGTTGGGCAGAGGAGCCACAGTACAAAGACAATAATTCGTCATGGCCTAAACCAGTAAAAGAACATTGAAGTAGTCACTTTTGGTAACATAGAATCTGTCTGGGCCGTATTATCCAAGTCACTTGTGACGGGGTTTATCGGAGCATAGAGGATGAACAAGGCGAGACGGAATACAAAACCGCCGAGCGGAGGTTGTTTGTTATCATCTCGTCTCATTAGCCATCCAGCACGAGCTTACATGAATCCCAAGCTGATTGAGCCAAACCCGAGGCAAGTCATTTAAGTAAAAACTTTAAATTAAAGTCATCACTCAAAATAAATCTCTTAACACACAAGCTTCATTTTTGGCTGTCCTGGTGCTTGGTTGTTCCTATAGGTTTAACTCTTTCTATTTCTTTGATAGTTTGGCATGTATTAAAGCTTTATAACAGGATTGAAGTGGCTCATTTTGGTAATTTCATCAGCCTTCATAAAAGACCGGTCGATGGGACGAACTGTAAATTCGTCAGCCATATGTCTGCTGGTTCATATCCAACTCGGCCACCTATCAGCAAGGCTGTCTTTTTACTGAACTGATTCACGCGATCTTCAAGAACACTATGTTAGAGTAGGAAGCGAACTAAGGCTGTTTGTTATGGCCCCATCAATCATCTGAGTCAAGAACAAGCATGAAATTTTTTGAATCCCAAGTTGATGGAATTCTCCATCCCACCAAGTGATCGTCAACATCTAGCATAACTTTGTCGCAATGGTTGAAGAGAAACTATAGGTCACCAGTGCATTGAAATTCAAGAAAGCTCCACTTCATCTCACCTTTCATGTTGCATAATTCTCAGGGTCAAAATCATGACCTACCTTACAACGAAAGGCTTGACGACAATTAACTGTTGGTTCAGCTTGCTCAACAGCCTCGATAAACTGAATATTAACGAGGTACAAGTTTGTTTATATCATGCATACACATTCACACCATAATTAGTGGTATTAAATTTGCTTGCATTCGATTATGAGGTCAATTGATGGTGAAAAGATTTAATTTTCAGAATTTCCTAGAAAATCCTGGGTCTAGAACCTGCATCATACTGTGGGGCTAATTCCGAAGAAATTTGGCCAATGCGAAAAAATTTATATGTATACATACAAACATGCGCCTGAGCATGCACACACAAAAAGGATTTTGTTTCCAGTAAATTGTGAAACGCAAACGGTTGCTATTAGTTGTGGTTAGCACTAATGGAGTAACCATTAATGGTCCCCCCTATGCCTGGCCTCAGCTAAGGTGGATCTCATTCATGGACTCGTTGTGCCTACATTAGTAGGCCGATGTGCGCACTTACGCACGCAACTGCCCACCACACACACACACATATACACACTCCTGAAAGCTCATCCTTCAAGAGAAACGGAACCGAAATTCATATTCAGTAACAGACAGATTTCTATATCTCAACAGGAATGAGATGTAGGTGTCACTTTGAGAAAAACGGGAAGCCTTTGTGTTTCCATATATTTTTTTCTATTTCCATAACCAATAGCATGTGGTTTGGCAATAACCTGACTGCATCTTTCTGCACATATTGCAGTTGGTGCCAAATATAAAAAATAAAGAACCAACGCAAAATTGAGACATCAATCTAATTCTAAACACTATGATCGGTTGAATCAAGAAGTTTGTCTTCCTCTTTTGGGACATCACTCATGGATACCTGCAAGCTTTGCCTGAGCGTCATCTTGTTCCACTCATTCTCCACTCGAAAAAAGATCCATTGGAACCGTCTGAAGATCTCCAAGGCTGTTATAGCGAAAACAGTTAAGTAATTATGCCGAAGGTGAGCAGAAAGCTTGTATGTCCATGTGCAGCGTAGGATCAGATTGCTTCCTATTGCCCAAAAATAAATCTGCAAAATGCCAAAAGGAAAAGATGGTGGAAGCCAATTTAGCCAACAAGCTTCACTGAAAATTGTGAAAAAAGTGTCAGATAACTAGGATATGGTTTTTGTCAAAAGAAAGAAATATAAAGCAAGAAAAGTGACAATGGATATTATGTTCCACAGTACGTTTGAACTTCTCCAGAATACATAATTTAAAAGAAGCCAAGGTGTATCATAAGATGTGAACGGCTCACCCATCGTCGCCCATGTAACAAGGTTGAGCATAAGTTCGAAGCTTTGAACTTGAAAACTCGGGAGAAAATGCTGACAACAAAAAGCAAAATGTGGGATGAAGAGATAGAATCAAACGTCAAATCACCCTACGTATCCATTATACAGGTAAGGCTCATACCTCAAATCCCAGTCCCGTTTCACATCCCAGTAGAATGAATAGAGTGAATTTACAACACTAGAAAGAAGCCACAGAGGGCGATAGAAGTTTGTCCAACTCTCAGGAAACACATGATACTTGAGTGCTGAAAGGAATATCACGGGTACCGCTGTTGAGTACTTTAAAGCTGAAAGCGACAGAACAAATGTGGTCACTGAAATGTTGGAAAATTGTAGAGGTGCACTGAAACCAGTAAACCAAGCAAAACAAAGATTTCCAAAATAATCTAAAACTAGAACACTTTTCTTATAGAAATAAAGCTTAAATAATGAAAAAAGGGATCTGGAACGTACTTCTAGCACATCTATAGGATATCTAGCGACAACCGTGACTTCTCACAAGAGCATGACATAAATAGTATTACCAAAATAAACCCTCTCTATGAGTCTGAATGTGGGTGCATACTTTCACCTTTTTTATCTGCTAGGTGCATGTGGTTCATGGTGTTTCACATAAAGGTTGTTGGCTGCAACAAGCGTTTTGTGATGTACACAACAAAGACAATCGATCTTACGAAAGAGAACAAACTTTCACTATCACAAAACAACTGCTTACAAGTGTACAACTCCTAAAAATGCACCCTAACGCTCACAACAGTCTTCTCCATCACATATGAACAGAAGAGCAATAAATACCAATTCATAGCTCCTACAATAACCAAATAACTGCCCACTAGTTGGAGTGATGAATCCCTAATAAGAGTGGTCTAGCTCATGAAACAATCGTCATAAACTACTAATCACAGGAATTACCGTATAATATGAAGTATATGCTGTGCCAAACGGAAGAATAAAAAACTTACCATTTAAAAGAGTTGCTTTCTCTTTAGTATCCTTGTATTGTCTAAGGCATTGGAAAAGGCGACATATGTAAGGGAGGACAAGCACTAATGGAATTGAAACAGAGTGACTACCACAAACAGAATCCGCTTCAAACCATGCAATTGTTGCCACCTGTTCACAAATTCATCAAGAATTCATATTGACAGTCATAAGAAATTGGCGAAAAAATTGTGACAGTATGCGTGGTTTCATTTTTAGGTACATACAAAGAACACAATAATCTGCATGGAAATCCACATAACTAAACATGTTCAAAAACTAAATTTAGGGTAAATGGAGAAAATATGTAATCACATGCATTGGCTTCATATTCAGGGCAACTGGTAGATTATCATTCCATATGGTGGCCCATGATGCTTCCTTTATTCTCCTAGCTGAGTATTTCCTTAAACTTTTCCTCATACTATTGCAGAAACATCATAGCATGCTTGCAGTGCAATTATTGTCAGTAAAATTTGTCGCTCTAAAACCTAATTCCTAAGCATCAGCACACAGAAAATGGCGATGCTAACATGAGAAAGCCCACTCTATTTCATTAACAATGTTTATAGAGAACCAAGTCTAATAATTCAGTCAAAACTCAGGCATAAAAATCATTTCACAATTGTAACATCCAGCACCATTTACATTTAAAGAGTGCCAATTCCAAATCGAACCTGTCTATGAACCATTCTGCAGATGGAGCGCTCTAGATCTGACAAGACCTGCCAATTTTTGAGAGGTCAAAATAGACAGCTAGAGAAAAACCATAAAGAGATAGTTCAAACAGTGAAAGAACCTCATAAAATAGTGCTGTAATGGAGAAAAATGAGATCTCCAAATCTATG
The DNA here is from genome assembly GCA_036023115.1 of Brasenia schreberi. NCBI lineage: Eukaryota > Viridiplantae > Streptophyta > Magnoliopsida > Nymphaeales > Cabombaceae > Brasenia > Brasenia schreberi. Next base: position 21,197,817 of record JAYKKT010000071.1, read on the forward strand.
ACTCATAAAGGAGTCTAGAAAATGAAGTCATGAAAAATATAGATACCACTCTTGTGCAACAGACAGTGAGACTGTAACACAGAGTATCTATATTCAGATGGCCATACACAGAAAACAAAAATATATCTTCTTCTTCTCCAGTTACAGAAACAATTGGCAGCAATCTCACCATATATAGCTAGTCAATCCACATTAGTGGTAGGAAAGGATTTGGATACCTTCGACATGGAGGTTAATATATCAGCAATAAAGAAGTCCGCAAATGTTATTTCCTGCAGTAGAAAAGCAAGCTCAAACTGAGTAAGGTTCAGTCAAAGAAAATTATGCATAATGGACAAGCAAAAGAGCTAGTTTGATGAAAATATCAACCAATGAAGCAGGTTCTCTAGAAACAAAGGCTAGTCTTTTACCTGGGAAAAGAAAAGAAATAGTCGAATTTACATTGAAAGAATATATATATTACACTGCATACCAAATCTATGGAGAATTTCTCCAGTGAGCTGGATCTGTCTTGGAATATAATGAAACAAAGATACATCAAAGCGTTGGAGCAACTCACTATCCAGATTACCTTTTGTATTTTCTGCCAACCTAGGAAAACAAATAATCTAGAAAAGGACAGGGATTAAGTCATTTTCCTAGAAAGAGGAAGGAGTATTAATACATATTCTGCTTTTCTATTTGTTATGACTAAACTGTATGTCATGACACAAACTGAAAAATAAAAATGCGTTTTAATGAATTCAAATCAGTTAAAATTTTGTAGAATGATCCAAGCCCATGTTTCCATGAATGATTTGCGTGGAAACGAAAGCCTTTTCAACATGGCCTTGCATCTGATTAAGAAACTTTTTGATTCCCATCCTCTGCAGCGTTGAAAGCTATATGTAGAGAAATGGCACACAGCCAGCCCATCAAATTCATGCGTAAGGAAACTCAACAAGGGAGGGATTCTGTCTGATGACAATAAAAACCATCACTGCTCCCATTAACACGGCTAAGGATCTGGCTTATGCAAGAAGCACATTGTTTTATTTCATTGATAAGATATCGAAGGATACAGGTACCCTGGAACTTCTAAATAGAAGAAACGTCCCTATTATATCAATACCAATTGATTCAATGTTACTAGCTTGATTCAAACTTTGGGTACTTACTGTGAAATTATTCAACAGCATTTCACAAAATGTATCAGCACCATGTAGAAAACTTAGTTTGAAAAACATTGAACAGCTATTTCAGACAAAACGCCTCACTGAATATACCTGTAGTGGAAGCAGTATCCGCCATAGTGTCTTCAATAAGTAATAGCGGGAAGACAAATAAAAAATATCAAATGGAAAAATGGCTGCCATTAGAACAGCTGCATATAGGAGCACCTATGACAATGAGAAAGAAAATTGCTTTTGTCACATGAATAACATAAGGATTATTAATAAGTATATGAAGGTGAGTTCATCCGGAAACATGTTCCTTGAACATGAATAACATAAGGATTACTGATATCATGGTTTATACCTCGATGCGGGAAACACAAACATGTTTAAAGATGTTATTAGACACCGTCCAACTATAGCAACAATAACAAAACTCGCAACAAAATCAAATCTGTTTCCAACAAGTGTCAGAAATTATATGTACAGTTCAGTGAGCTACTAGAGCATAGACTCATTAGTGAGTTCCACAAATTTACACATAAAGAAGGTACTAATTAGTTGATTAATGCACAGTATCTAGTAGTGTACTAAATAGAACACACTCACAAAACAAAACCTATTCAATAAATTAATAAATCATCTTTGACCTTTTGATAATATTGTTAGGACCTCCTCTCTTATCTGTGCACAAGAGGCCTCGATACAGTGAAGAGCAAGGGTGGGCCTCTACATTGCTACCCAAAGTGAATAACTTTCAAAAAGTAGAAAATTCTAGTACGATCCAGAAATATGCTTTAATTATGACACGCAAGTCAGCAAAGAACTCAAAATGGAGCTGACAGAATTATAGATAAGAATTTAGAGAAAAAGTGTAATAAGGAAAGTTTCATATAAATTGAATTACATAGAGAAGTTAGTAATGGCCGAAGAGATTCTTCATACCTTTTGTGCTTATGCAAATCAAGTGGGATTAAAACAAGAGTAGAAATGGAATTCTAGGCCGAGCTAGATAGATCCAAAGAGTACAAAACAACAACAACTAAGCCTTTACCATACTAGATGGGGTCGGCTACATGGATTCTTTGTTTCCACAGAGCCCTATCATGTGTTATGTTAGCAGTTAACTCACAATAAGCTAGATCATTCTTTATTGTTTCTTTCCAATACTTTTGTCATCGTCCTCTACCTCTTTTAATACTTTCAAAATCTAGTTTTTCATACCTTCTTACAGGTTCTTCTTTTGATCTTCTTTCTATATGTCCAAACCACCTTAAACGATATTCTCTCATTTTATCCTCTATTGGTGTCACACATAATTTATTTCTAACAACCTCATTATATATACAGCCTTTTTTCTTGTATGACCACTCATCCATCTCAACATCTTCATTTCTGTCACAAATATCTTTTGTACATGTTGATGATTAACTTCCCAACACTCAGAACCATAAAACATGATAGGTCTAATTGTTGCTCTATAATATTTACCTTTTAACTTTAATGGTATCTTCTTATCACAAAGAATACTTGATGCTCCTCTCTATTTTAACCAACCAACATTAATTCTATGTGTAACATCTCCATCAATATGAAAAATTGACCCTAGGTATTTAAAACTTTCCTTTAGGGGATCCAAAGAGTCCAAAAAAAATTTATTTGTTGTGATCATTTGGTTACTTCAAAGGACATAGAAATTAAAATTGGCATGCATTGCATCCTCCAAAAGGAAAGTTTTAAATACCTAGGGTCAATTTTTCAGAGTGATGGAAGAATTTATGGAGATGTTACACATAGAATTAATACTGGTTGGTTAAAATGGAGAGGAACATCAGGTATTCTTGTGATAAGAAGATACCATTAAAGTTAAAAGATAAATATTATAGAGCAGCAATTAGGCCTGCCATGTTTTATGGTTCTCAGTGTTGGGCAGTTAATCATCAACATGTACAAAAGATGTCTCTGACAGAAATGAAGATGTTGAGATGGATGAGTGGTCATACAAGAAAAGACCATATACATAATGAGGTTATTAGAAACAAATTAGGAGTGGCACCAATAGAGGATAAAATGAGAGAATATCGTTTAAGATGGTTTGGACATATAGAAAGAAGATCAAAAGAAGAACCTTTAAGAAGGTATGAAAAACTAAATTTGGAAAGTATTAAAAGAGGTAGAGGACGACCACAAAAGTATTGGAAAGAAACAATAAAGAATGATCTAGCTTATTGTGAGTTAACTGCTAACATGGCACACAATAGGGATCTGTGGAAACAAAGAATCCATGTAGCCAACCCCATCTAGTATGGGAAAAGGCTTAGTTGTTGTTATTGTTGTTGTTGCAGGAGACTAAAATGGATTTATAGGTAAATATACTTGTATTTTAAAATTTGTATGGATATTATTGTTTGGGGGAACTAAAAGAAAATGGTGAGGGAATTCTTAATTTATCTATGACTCATTATATTTCCATAATAGATACCGTCTTCAAAAGGTATCATAGTCATTTTATTACTTATGAGAGCAGCATATCAAAAGCAAAACATTGATGAATTGCTTGGAGGAAAAAGAATCATTTGCATTATGAAGGTTGCAAGGTCATCATAAGAGAAAGTTTGTCTACCCAACATCTGATTTTAGCAATTAGTAATTGATTTAAATATAAAAGAGAGGATATTCACGGTGCTGACAACAAAAACCCTTGGCAGAAAGACTGAAATTAAACTTTGTTTTTTTCTATATATAGAAGTGAAAGACATGTAGTACATCCAGCAAAGAAATAGCTCTCCAATTTCAAGAAAATTTATCATCACAAAAAAGAAATGCACAAGCATAAAGAAGAGAGCTGCTTTCATTGCATAAAAGATTTATTGCTTTGCACAAGCAAACTCCAAGGATAGATGTTACACTGGCTGTGATGCAGCTAAGGATACTTCCCCATGAGAATACAAGTAAAGATACGCTGTCATACTAGTTGGAACAAATATTGTGATCCACGTTGCACACTGCAAAGACACCCATCAAAAGATTACATCTATAAGAAGTCCATTACGGTTGTGATATCATATCTTGCTGATACGTGAAAGTCTAACCAAAATCCACAAAACCATCTTACTGATATCTGAGAATAGCAAAAGAGATTCAACAAGCACCGACTACAAAACCTGACCAGAAATATTATACCAGCAGCATGATCAAAAAAGTTTAAAAAGGGAAACAATGCTAAGAGGAAGAAGTTTCCTTTTTTTTTTCTTGTGACAGTAATTTTCTTTGTTGTAAGTAAACAGTTGGAAAGTATACAAAACTCTGGTGCATCTAAGTGGGAAAATTTGGTTTTCTTAACCAGAATATGCATATACATGCAGTAAAACTGTTGTTAACATCAATAACAATGTAGTAGTTTCCTGAAAACGAAAATAAGCATAAACATGGCATAGCACCATGGTTTGTCTCTAAATAAACATGGATAAGATGGCTATGAAGAACTCCGCCCATGTAAGGGATCACCCTTGCATAGCCGGTCCCAAGCCCGGATAAAGGAGAAGGGTTGTGTTAGGCTTCCAACAGCCAGCGTAAAAGTTCGTCGGATTTTTATAACATGGATTACACAAATTATGAGCATTACTTTGGAGTGTTCCCACCTAACGACGCGCTGCAAAGCCCAAATGCAGTAATAAGTAAGCAAGGGCTACTACATTTTTGCCCGAATGTAGTGAATCAATTGCAGAGAGGGTTCCCAAATCATGGACTGGTGTGGGTAAAGAAGTTAGTTCCGCTACATTACCGCCAAAAAGTAGTGAATAATTTACAGAGAGGGTCTCTGCATTTTGAATATGGACGGATGCGGGGGGTAAGGAAGATAGTCCTAGATAATAAGATTCGTATTGGTTTTTCGAATATTAGAACATTATCCGATAAGCAAATGGAGGTAGTAGATACTATGATTCAAAGAAAGATTTATATTCTATGTTTACAAGAGACAAAGTGGGTTGAAGAAAAAGCAAAGGAGATAGAGGATAAAGTTTTAAATTTTGGTACTCAGGCAAGTAAGAGACTCAAAACGGAGTTGGTATTATCATAAATAAAGATTTAAAGGATAGTGTAGTAGACATACAACTATATCGTGACCGAATCATGCCGTTCAAATTAGTGTTAGGAGAAAAGGTTTTGAATATAGTTTGTGCTTACGCACCCCAAGTAGGACTAGAAGATAGTATAAAGACAGTTTTTTGGGAAGAGTTAGATAAGGTGTTTCAAAAGATTCCGCAAAGGGAGATGATTTGTTTAGGAGGAGATTTAAATAGACATATCGGTAAAGAGGCATTAGGATATCAAGGGATTCATGGAAACTTTGGTTTTGGGGATATAAATGAGGAAGGTAGGGAGATTTTAAATTTTGCTATGGCATTTGATCTCTTTATAGTAAATACAATCTTCAGAAAACGAGATGAACATTTAATTACTTATAAGAGTGTCTTATCACAAATAAAAATTGATTACTTTATTTATAGAAAAAAAGATATAGTGTGTTGTAAAGATTGCAAGGTAATTTCAGGAGAAAGCTTAACCACCCAATATCGACTTTAGTTATGGATTTACAAATAAAAAAATAGACAAAGAAGAAAAGAGTGAATCGATCTACAACAACAACAACAACAACTAAGCCTTCTCCCATACTAGACAGGGTCGGCTTCATGGATTCTTTGTTTCCACAGAGCCCTATCATGTGTCATGTTAGCAGATAAATCACAATAAGCTAGATCATTATTTATTGTTTCTTTCCAACACTTTTGTGGTCATCCTCTACCTCTTTTAATACTTTTCAAATTTAGTTTCTCATACCTTCTTATAGGTTCTTCTTTTGATCTTCTTTCTATATGTCTAAACCATTTTAAACGATATTCTCTCAGTTTATCCTCCGTATTTTCTTGTATGATCACTCATCCATCTCAGCATCTTCATTTTTGTCACAAACATCTTTTGTACATGATAATTAACTGCCCAACACTCAAAACCATAAAACATGGCAGGCCTAATTGCTGCTCTATAATATTTACCTTTTAACTTTAATGGTATCTTCTTATCACAAAGAATACCTAATGCTCCTCTCCATTTTAACCAACCAGTATTAATTCTATGCATAACATCTCCATAAATTCTTCCATCACTATGAAAAATTGACTCTAGGTATTTAAAACTTTCCTTTTGGGGGATGCAATGTGTGCCAATTTTAATTTCTATGTCTTCTGAAGTACCCAAATGATCAAACTTACATTCCATATATTCAGTCTTTGTTCTACTAAATTGGAGGCCTTTGCTTTCTAATGTTTCTCTCCATAGTTCGAATTTTCTATTAACTTTTTCCTTAGACTCCTTCACTAACAGAATGTCATCTGCAAAATAACATACACCAAGGTACTTCATCTTGAATATGTTTTGTTAACTCATCAATCACCATTATAAATAAGTATAGACTTAAAGTTGATCCTTCATGTAACCCAATATTCACTTCAAAGAAAGGTGCTAAATTGTTTTGAAAGGTTTGAATGTACCTCAGTTCCAGAGATAAATGGTTGTTCTTGATGTGACCCGAATTTTACTGTACAAGACCCAAGAAACCAGCACACTTGGATATATTTTAGAGGTTACTACTTACTAAGAGTATCTTTGTCTTTTAAGTTAGAAAGCTAATTATATAAGAGTTGTAACTTTTTAGGTTTTCTAAAAGATAGAAAAGAGAGAGAGAGAGAGCAGCCGATACCCACAGAGTGGTCGACCTCTCCCCAAGAGTTCTAGATGCATGTTGTAATCTCTTATATTTTTCAATAAAATAAACATGGTATCAAAGCCTCAATAGGCATACAAATCAAAGGTTGTTGTCCCAAGTTGCAGTCCCAACCAGTGTTGTCCGTATCGCATCGTGGGCCACCACGATACGATACGGGCCCCCATATCGCAGGTGCGGGCGTATCGCACCGTATCGTGCGATACGGCCCGTATCGCACGATACGGGCGATACGCCCTGGGACCCTTATAAAGGGTCCCGGCCCGAGAGAAACCCGCGATTTTTCGCGGGTTTCCTCTCTCCTTTTGGGTTCTTCAAGTTCCCTAAGAGTCGGTTTTCGCCTCCTTGGTGTTCAAAGCTCTAAAATCGTGCCCTACGGTATCCGTCCAAGCCTCCAAACTCGGATTTAGGTATATTTTTAATGTTTTTTTCCTTTTTTTCCTTTATATTTATTGTTTTTTGTGTTATTTCGGGTTTTTTTTTTGAATGACAAAATATGAAGTTATTAAGTGTGTGTATACGATTTTTATTGCATTCATGAAGTGGGAGACACTCGATTTGAGTGTTATTTGAAGATTGGGGGATTTACGAAGTGCTTTTATTTTCAGGTTTTTGTTTGAATTAAAGTACTCCATTGAGATGGCAAGAAGGGGTGGTAGAGACTCTCATTCAAAGTCTGATGATCCGGCATAGCAGTGGGGTATACCAGTTGAGGGTTCAAGGTTAAAAATCAGATGTTTATTTTGTGAAAATGTGGTTAGTGGTGAAATTTCAAGGTTGAAACACCACCTAGCAGGAACCAGGAAAGAAGTTGCTCCATGCACAGGCAGAGTTAGAAGTGTGCCAGAAGGTATTAAATGGCAATGCTTGCAGATGATTGAGAGCATACAGGAAAGGAGACAACAAAAGGATGATTTCCAGATGTGTGAAGAAGCTGATGATGCTACTGCCACTGGAGTTAGATTCACTTATAGTTTGCCTTCAGATGCTAGAACAGATATTGGTAGTAGCAGTTCGCGAGCACCTAGCAGAGGAAAGAGGGTTGCATCTGAAGACTTTGGAGGTGGCAGAAGAGGAAGTTCAAGAAGGAGTAGAGGAAGAGCTTCTTCTTCTAGCATACATTCGTTCTTTCTTCCTTCCACTACACCTAGTGCTCAGCCAGGAATTCGTGCTGCTATGGCTTCAGAACAACTGCACGATCAAGCAGACCTTGCAGTGGGCAGATGGTTTTATGATGCATGCATTCCATTTAATGCAGCAAACAGTTTTCATTTTCAAGCAATGGCAGATGCAATTGCTAACATTGGTCCAGGATACAGGATGCCCTCTTATCAGAAGTTGAGAGGGAAGATATTAGATCATACCGTGATTGAAATGCAGCAATACTGTTCGACTTTGAGACAATCGTGGAAGGAAACAGGATGCACTATCATGGCAGATGGATGGACCGATAGGCGAGGAAGGACATTGCTAAACTTTCTTGTATATTGTCCTAAAGGACTCATGTTTTTGAGATCTCTAGATATGTCAGAGGAGAGGCACACTGCAGAGATCCTACGAGAGGAATTTGATAAGGTTATACAAGAGGTTGGGCTAGAAAATGTAGTCCAATTGATTACAGATAATGCAGCTAACTACAAAGCAGCCGGAAAGGAGTTAGCTGATATTTATGGGACTTTCTACTGGACACCATGTGCAGCCCATTGTTTAGATCTCATCCTCGAGGACATCGGTGAGATGGATGAAATAAAGGCAGCAACTGAGTGTTGCCAAGATATTACAAAATTTATTTACAACCATGCATTTGTTTTATGTATGATGAGGAGATACACAGAAGGTGTAGAGCTTCTTCGCACAGCTACAACTCGGTTCGCAACAAACTTCTTATCTGTATAGAGTATTGTGAGACAGAAGCAAGCTTTAAAGAGAATGTTCTCCTCAGATGAGTGGCAACAATTTGCAGAGTTGCCACAAAACAGAAGGAACAGAAAGTTAAATGAGATTGCAGAAACGGTTTTTAGAAGTTCATTTTGGAATGCATGTATCAGATTATTGAAAATTACTTATCCTTTAGTGAAAGTTTTGAGATTGGCTGACAGCGAGGAGAAACCATCTATGGGCTACCTTTATGAATCCATGGACAGGGCAAAAGAAGCAATCAGAAATAACTTTAATGGAAAAAAAAGAGATTATGTGCCCGTGTGGAAAATAATTGATAGTAGATGGAATAAACAATTGCATCAGCCTATTCATGCAGCAGCCTACTATCTAAACCCATCATTGAGGTACTCAGCAACCTTCAAAAGGGACGGTGAGGTTAATCGAGGAATCATTGAATGCATCGACAGATTAGTCCCTGATGAGAGCATAGTAGATGCGATACATCGAGAGATGGAGATATATGATAATGCTCTTCACTTGATGGGTTTGCCTGTTGCAATTCGCAACCGCTCTACGATGCGTCCAGGTACATTATTTATTTTCATATTTAAGTTGCATCTTACATTACTGTGGATTATTATGTCTCTAATGTTTATATTTTTTTTACAGATGTTTGGTGGAACAGGTTTGGAAGTGATTGTCCAAACCTTAGAGATTTTGCAGTTAGAGTCTTAAGCCAAACCTGTAGTGCAACAAGTTGTGAAAGAAATTGGAGTGTTTTTTAACACATCCATACAAAAAAGCGCAACAGGTTGGAACACAAAAGGCTTAATGATTTGGTTTATATTCGTTGTAACATGCGCCTTCGTGAAAGGTAATGTTGTATTACTTTAAAATTTTCAATTCGATATTATTTAACTTCAGTTTTCAATTGTTAATATTACTTACTAATTGTTTATCTTTGTTTGTGTCGTAGGCAATTAAAAAAAGTAAATAGAGAAGAAAGTCAGTTCGATCCAATAAGTTTGGATAATTTTGATATATTAGAAGATTGGGTTATGGAAGACACTGAAGAAAATGCCCTCCTAACAGAAGAAGACGCTGCCTGGATTAATTTGGAAGGAGCGCAACAACATTATGGAGATGAAGAATTTGATTTTGAAGAAGAAGGTGTGGGCGTGGCTGATGATGATGAGGATCTGCAACAAGGAGAAGATGAAGATTATTTAGTTGATGATCCTGATTACAATTTGTAAAATGTAATATTATATGTAACTGTAGTGTACTGTAAAGTGTAAACTATGTCTGTATTTTATTTTTTGGATTCAAAATATATAAATTTGGATACAATTGTTCAATGTTGAATGCTCAATCTGTACTAAACTTACATTATATGAATTTAAAGCAATTATCAGATTTTTCCTGATTTTTTCCTGATTTTTTTCGATTTTTTACTATTTTTTATTAATTTTTAATTATTTTTATATTATTTTAATATTAAAGTACGATACGATACGATACGCCCGTATCGTGGAGCCCAGCGATACACGATACGATACGCGTCAGACAACACTGGTCCCAATTGCTGTTGTCGCCACCACCAAGTACTGCCTCCAATCTCAGCCCTAAATGTTGCCACTACTGCTGATATTTTCAGGGCACAAGACATGTTCAGGTTAGTTTTATTCTCTTTGTCATATTGAAGAGTTTCAAAAAAAAATATGCCAGAACGAATCAACCAAACTGATAGGAATGATACCTTCTTCATAACCAATATCAAGCTTGATGGAAAAAATTGTCTAGAATAATCCATATCCATACAACTTAGTGTTTGGGAAAAGGAAAGACTGAATATCTCACATAACAGTGTGAAGCCAGAAGCAGGGAGTTCAGAATACCCTAGGTGGGACAAGGAGGATGCATTAATTGCAGCCTTGTTAATCAATTCTATGATGCCTAATGTGGGGTGTTCTTTTTGGTATTTGAAACAGCCCATGAAATATGAGAGGTAGTGAAAGAGGCTAACTTAAGGAAAAAAATGTGGCAAAGGAGTATGAACTCCTAAAAAAAATTCAGAAATGTAAACAAGAAGCAACAACCTTTAGTAAATATTATAGAGAACCTAGATAACTAGGGGATGAGCTGGCGTATTACACAATGATACAATGCAAAGAGTGTGTCAAAGAATGATGCAATGAATTTGAAAAAATAAAAGTGTTTCATCTATCACGCGGTATCTCCTCAAATTATGAAAACATAAAAGCCAATACAACAACAACAACAACTAAGCCTTTTCCCATACTAGACGGGGTCGGCTACATGGATTCTTTGTTTCCACAGATCCCTATCGTGTGTCATGTTAGCAGTTAACTCCCAATAAGCTAGATCATTCTTTATTATTTCTTTCCAATACTTTTGTGGTCGTCCTCTACCTCTTTTAATACTTTCCAAATTTAGTTTTTCTAACCTTCTTATAGGTTCTTCTTTTGATCTTCTTTCTATATGTCCAAACCATCTTAAACGAAGTTGATCCTTGATGTAACCCAATATTAACTTCAAAGAAGTCTGTCGTTCCTTCATGAGTCCTCACACATGTTTTTGCACCATCATACATGTCTCTTATAAGGTTAATATATGTCAATGGGATACCTCTTTTTTCCAAAGTTCTCCAAAGAACCTCCTTCGGTACCTTATCATAAGCTTTTTCTAGATCAATAAATATCATGTGAAGGTCTTTCTTTTTTGCTCTAAAATGTTCCATAAGACGTCTCAAAAGGTGAATCGCCTCAATAGTAGATCTACCTGGCATAAATCCAAATTGGTTCTCTGTTGTACTTGATACTTGTCTTAACCTACGTTCGATACTTCTTTCCTATAATTTCATAGTATGGCTCATTAACTTGATACCTCGATAATTCGCACAATTTTGAATGTCTCCCTTGTTCTTATATATGGGTATAAGTGTACCTGCTCTCCATTCCTCGGGCATCTTTTGGTTTTTCCATATTTCATTAAATAGTCTTGTGAGCCAAGTGATTCCTATTTTTCCTAGTATTTTCCAAACTTCTATAGGAATATTATCTGGTCCTACCGATTTACCACTCTTCATATGTTTAAGAGCCTCTTTGACTTCATTCTTTTGAATAGGTCGGTAGAAATTGTGGTTTATATACTTTTCTGACTTGGCTAAATCTCCTAAACTAATACTAACATCTTTATTTTCATTAAAAAGATTATAAAAATAGTTTTTCTATCTATTTCTTATATCATCATTTGCGACTAGAATTTTTTCATCCTCGTCTTTTATGCATCTAACATACTTAAGATCTTTAGTTTTCTTATCTCTAGTCCTAGCTATCCTAAAAATATCTCTTTCACCCTCTTTTGAGTTGAGTTTTTTATATAAGTCCTCCCAAATCTTAGCTTTTGCTTCACTAACGGCCTTTTTTGCTTTCTTAAAAGCTTCTAAAGTTTCACTAGTTTTCGTAGCATAATGTAATTTGTAACATGCCATCTTTGCCTTGATTTTATTTTGTACTACTTCACTCCACCACAAAGCTTCTTTTTGTGCCGGTACACCTCCCTTAGATACCCCTAACACATCTTTCGCCACTTTCTGAATATGTATAGCCATATTGTTCCACATATCACAGGGTGTGCCAACATAATTCCAAACATCTCCTTGAAGGACTTTCAGTTTAAATATATCTTCTTTCTCGCTTTTGAGGTTCCACCATTTAGTCCAAATAGCTCGATGCACTCTTTTCTTCTTTGTCCATTTTTTTATTTGTAAATCCATAACTAAAAGTCGATGTTGGGTGGTTAAGCTTTCTCCTAGAATTACCTTACAATCTTTACAACACGCTCTATCTTTTTTTCTACAAATAAAGTAATCAATTTGTGTTTGTGATAAGCCACTCTTATAAGTAATTAAATGTTCATCTCGTTTTTTGAAGATTGTATTGACTATAAAGAGATCAAATGCCATAGCAAAATTTAAAATCTCCCTACCTTCCTCGTTTATATCCCCAAAACCAAAGTTTCTATGAATCCCTTGATATCCTAATGCCTCTTTACCGACATGTCTATTTAAATCTCCTCCTAAACAAATCATCTCCCTTTGTGGAATCTTTTGAAATACCTTATCTAACTCTTCCCAAAAAACTGTCTTTATACTATCTTCTAGTCCTACTTGGGGTGCATAAGCACAAACTATATTCAAAACATCTGCTCCTAACACTAATTTCAACGTCATGATTCGGTCACCATATCGTTGTATGTCTACTACACTCTCCTTTAAATCTTTATTTATGATAATACCAACTCCGTTTCAGGCCTTTTCTTTACCTGAGTACCATAATTTAAAACATGTATCCTCTATCTCCTTTGCTTTTTCTCCAACCCATTTTGTCTCTTGTAAACATAGAATATGAATCTTTCTCCGAATCATAGTATCTACCACCTCCATTAGTTTACCCGATAATGTTCCGATATTCCAAGAACCAATACGAATCTTATTATCTAGGACTAGCTTCCTTACCCCTCGCATCCGTCCATAATCAAAATACGGAGACCCTCTCCGAAAATTTTTCACTACATTCGGGCGGCAATGTAGCGGGACTAACTTCTTTACCCACACCCGTCCATGATGTGGGAACCCTCTCTGCAATTGATTCACTACATTCGGGCGAAAATGTAGTGACTCTTGCTTACTTCTTACTGCATTCGGGCTCTGCAGCACGTCGCTAGGCGGGGACGCCCCAAAGCAATGCTCATAATTTTTGTAATCCATGTTGTAAAAATCCGACGAAGTTTTACGCTGGCTGTCGGAAGTCTAACACAACCCTCCTCCTTTATCCGGGCTTGGGACCGGCAATGCAAGGGTGATCCCTTACATGGGCAGAGTTGAAAACATAAAAGCCAATATGTGAAAAAAATTCCAAGGAACAATATACTCATTGATTAGAGAAGAGGATAGAAGAAATTTGGAAAGAAATGATGTTTAGAACATTGACAGTATTTTCTAGAAAAAACTACAATCAAGCTATAAGAGGCGGAGGAGGAACTAAAGGCAGAGGATGTCGTGACTTTCTTGCAAAAGAGAGAGATAGAATGAAGTGTACAAACTATGGGAAGTCCAAACATACTATAGAGCAATGTTGAGAACTGGTTGATAAGTCTCTAATCACATGAAAAATAAAGTTTTTATTGCAAGGACTCAAGAGTCAGCACCAGACAATAATACTAGTGAAGCGTTCAACATGATACCGAAGCACTTAGAAGGCATAGAGGGTTGACTTACTTTGTCATCATCGTCATCATCAGATAAATATCAGGCTACCATGACAACCATACAGAGTGACCAGGTTGGAATAAGGAGTAATCTTTTTAGTTTTTCTTTTAATAGATATTGGGTCATTGATTCAATTGCAACATAACATATGGTGTCAGATCGAAAGAAGGGTTAATTGATTATCAGGAGTCATGATTTTGTTAAAATAGTTGATAATTCTTTTATATCAGTAACTGAAAAGGGAAACTGCGGACGTTGTTAGGAGTTATTGAGACTAAATGGTGGAACCTCAAAAGAGATAAAGAAGATATATTTAAATAGAAAGTCCTTCAAGGAGATGCTTAGAATTATGTTGGTACACCTTGTGATATGTGGAACAACATGACTATACATATTAGGAAAGTGGCGAAATATGTGTTAGGTGAATCTAAGGGAGGTGTACCAGCACAAAAAGAAGCTTGGTGGTGGAGTGAAGTAGTGCAAAATAAAATTAAGGCAAAAAGGGCATGTTATAAATTACATTATATTAAGAAAATTAGTGAAACTTTAGAGGCTTATAAGAAAGCAAAGAAGGAAGCGAAAAAGGCCGTGAGTGAAGCAAAAGCTAAAATTTGGGAGGATTTATATAAAAAACTTAACTCAAAAGAGGGTGAAGGAGATATTTTTAGGATAGTTGGGGCTAGAGATAAGAAAACTAAAGATCTTAATTCTGTTAGATGCATTAAAGACGATGATGAAAAAATTCAAGTGGCAAATGATGATATAAGAAATAGATGAAAAAACTATTTTTATAAGCTTTTTAATGAAAATAAAGATGTTAGTATTAGCTTAAGAGAGTTAGCCAAATCAGAAAAGTATATAAACCTTAATTTCTACCAATGTATTCAAAAGAATGAAGTCAAAGAGCCTCTTAAACATATAAAGGGTGGTAAATTGGTAGGATTAGACAATATTCCTATAGAAGTTTGAAAAATCCTAAGAGAAACAAGAATCACTTAACTTACAAGACTATTTAATGAAATATGGAGAAACCAAAAGATGCCCCAGGAATAGAGAGTGAGTATACTTATACCCATATATAAGAACAAGGGAGACATTTAGAATTGTGCGATTCAAGCGATTCACCTTTTGAGATGTCTTATGGAATATTTTAGAGCAAAAATAAAAGACCTTCACATGATATTTATTAATTTAGAAAAAGCTTACGATAGGGTACTAAGGGAGGTTCTTTGGAGAACCTTGGAAAAAAGAGGTATCCCATTGACATACATAAACCTTATAAGAGACATGTACGATGGTGCAAAAACATGTGTAAGGACTAATGAAGAATGATAGACTTCTTTGAAGTTAATATTGGGTTACAAGAAGGATCAACTTTAAGTCCATACTTATTTATAATGGTGATTGATGAGTTAACATAACATAATCAAGATGAAGTACCTTGGTGTATGTTATTTGCAGATGACATTGTGTTAGTGGAGGAGTCTAAGGAAAAAGTTAATAGAAAATTGGAACTATGGAGAGAAATATTAGAAAGTAAAGGCTACCAACTTAGTAGAACAAAGATAGAATCTATGGAATGTAAGTTTGATCATTTGGTTACTTCAGAGGACATAGAAATTAAAGTTAAAAGGTTGGGCAGTAATATAGCACCAATTAGACATGCCATGTTTTATGGTTCTGAGTGTTGGGCAGTTAATCATCAACATGTACAAAAGATGTTTGTGACAGAAATGAAGATGTTGAGATGGATGAGTGGTCATACAAGAAAAGACCGTATACTTAATGAGGTTATTAGAAACAAATTATGTGTGGCACCAGTTCTGGCACCGGTACAAGATAAAAAGGGAGAATATCCTTTAAGGTAGTTTGGCCATATAGAAAGAAGATCAAAAGAAGAACCAGTAAGAAGGTATGAAAAATTAGATTTTGAATGTATTAAAAGAGGTAGAGGATGACTACAAAAGTGTTGGAAAGAAACAATTCTAGCTTATTGTGAGTTAACTGGTAACATGGCACATGATAGGGCTCTGTGAAAACAAAGAATCCATGTAGCAGACCCCGTCTAGTATAGGAAAAGGCTTAGTTGTTGTTGTTGTTTCTTGTAAGATGGCTATGAAGATTGTAGAAAAATGACCATGGATGCAAGTGGATCATCTCAAAAAGCCACACCGTGCCTTTTTGTGTGTTTCATCATGCCATCAAATTTAACCTTCTACCATAACAGGCACTTTCGTACTTTTGTTACAGTTCAGATTTTTTTATCAAGATTGATGTGACGTAAGGGATCACCCTTGCATGGCCGGTCTCAAGCCCGGATAAAGGAGGAGGGTTGCGTTAGACTTTCAACACCTAGCATAAAACTTCGTTGGGCTTATTTACCATGGATTCTATAAATTATGATAGGGCTTTGTGGAAACAAAGATCCATATAGCTGACCCCATCTAGTATGGGAAAAAGCTTAGTTGTTGTTTGCTCTGATGTCTGATTTTGACATTTAGATTTGGGAAGAGCTGAAACAGAGAAGAGCATACCTTTTTGGGACCAATCAGGATGGACCATCTTGCACCAGGCTGATTGAGGACATCATGCTACAATCTAGTAAAATTATTTGTGGATTTCAAACATTCACTTTGGGGAAACTATTGGATACTTCGACAATTCTGCAGACGTTGGAAGAGGAACAACTGCAAATGACTAGAAAATCTGCCATTCCTATCTGATTATGAGGATTTATTGAAGATAAATTGTGATTCGAGGGGGAGGGGGGGGGGGGGGGGGAAGGGGCTTGTAAATTCATCTTTCAACAATTCTCACACATCTACTGATGACTGATGACAGGATTTTCCAGATTTCAAAGAAAATCTTCCATTCCCGCCCCTCAGATGGAAACAGCAAATGAGGCTGCAACCTTCCACATATCAAAAGGTTCCACTGACTGACTAGAATCAGAAGTGCCAATATACATTTTCAAGTAATTTACAAATAGGCCATGGTTTTCCTAAATTTACTAGATAATTAGACAAATACGTGACAATATTGCTTCCATCCCATGAAACAAGAATTGATTCCAAACCACTGATGAGGATGTTATTTCTTTAAACACTTGCTGCTGTTGCAATGTCCTTTTTTAGCATCAGAACCTTCTCATTAAAAGTCTCCATGTCCTTAGTTACATTTTATGCATTCATTTTCAAAAGAAAAGAGGAAACGGTGGAAGTTGGAGGTGTGCAACGAGGGCTACGATCATATCTTTTATTCAAAGCTAGGCCTGTTTTCTGTTAAATCTTATTTTCCTACCGTACCTCCCCAAATTTGGCTCTGTCTTGACAGATACGTACACATTTTATTGCTCAGAATTGATGCAACCATTCTTGTTCCCACTACTCGGTATGTTTTGCATATATTCACTTTACGTGTCATATCTCCTTTTGCTTTATCAAGTCGTACTCTTCCACTAAAAAAGACAGTATAGTAACATGTGCTCATTCCAGACGAGCTCCACCTTGTGGTCTAAGATGCATGTAAAGGAAAAGCTGTTGCAAAACTATCCATGGAAATCAAGTGCAACTGACACCAAAAAGAAAGCAAGAAATCATCGTTCATCAAAGACATAATGAATGAAAACCTAGACTTTAACACCAGTATATATACCTTCCATATTTCTTTATAAGTGAGATGAGAATGATCAAGATCAAAAACTTTTGCATAATTCACAGATGACTGAGAGAAGACCCATAAATTTATTCCCCAAAGCCACATCATCATAGCCTGCAAATAAAACAGTTGAGAAAATGAGAATTACTTCAGAAAAGAAAATAGAGTAAAATTAGAAGTTAATCCATCAAGAGAGTCAAATCTTACCACAAGAAGAAGAGGGTTATAATATAAAAATGCTTCATACAAGAACAGATCACGTAAATTTGCACTCATTCTCATGACAGAGTTTACACTGACCTGACAATTCAAAGTTCCATGATTAAATATTCATGAGCAAAAAGTATAACTACTTCAGTCAGAAAACAAGTTATGCCACAAGGAAAAGGTGAAAAAGTATCCCTTTCCTCAAATGAATAAGCATATGCACAACATAAGCTTGATTCAGATTAGTAATTGTAGCAAACCAATATCCACACACACACAACTACAGAAAAAAGGAAAACATAACGACTGAGAAGCTAACCTTGCAGCAAATAAGACCCCATAAGAAAAACAGAAACACCTGCAAGAAATACGATTCATAGTCTTTTAACATGAAGAACAAGAATGTGTTTCAGAAGTTGAGCAAAACTTTAAAATCTATTCAGGTACAGAACCTAAAATTTTCCTACACTTGAAAATAAACAACAACAACTAAGCCTTTTCCCATACTAGATGAGATCAGCTATATGGATTCTTTATTTCCATAGAGCCCTATCGTGTGTCTTACTAGCAGTTAACTCAATATAAACTAGATCATTCTTATTGTTTCTTTCCAACACTTTTGTTGCCTTCCTCTTCCTCTTTTAACATTTTTACAATCTAGCTTTTCACATCTTCTTACGGGAGCATCCTTTGGTTGTCTTTCTACATGTCCAAACCATCTTAAATGATTTTCTCTCATTTTATTCTCTATTAATGCTACTCCTAATTAGTTTATAATAACCTCATTGTGTATATGGTCTTTCCTTTATGACCACTCATCCATCTCAACATCTTCGTTTCTACCATGAACATCTTTTTTACATATTGATGATTAACTGCCCAACACTCAGAACTACAAAATACAGCATGTCTAATTATTGCTCTATAATATTTATCTTTCAACTTTAATGATATCTTCTTATCACATAGAATACCAAATGCCCCTCTCCATTTTAACCAACTGGCATTAATTCTATACGTAACATCTCCGTCAATTTTTTTATCTCTACGAAAAATTGACCTTGGGTATTTAAAACTTTCCTTATGAGGTATGCAACATGTGTAAATCTTAATTAATATGTTCTCTAAAGTATCTTAATGATCAAACTTACATTCTATATATTTTATCTTTGCTCGAGGAAGTCAGAAGACTTTACTTCGTAATGTTTCTCTCCATAGTTCTAATTTCTTATTAACTTTTTCCTTAGACTCATCCAATAACATAATGTCATCTAAAAATAACATACACTAAGGTACTTCATCTTGAACATGTTTTGTTAGCTCATCAATGACCAATATAAATAAATATGGATTTAAGTTGATCCCTCATGTAACCCAATATTAACTTTAAAGGAGTTCATCATTCTTTTATGAGTCCTCACACATGTTTACCTATAAACACCCAAAAATTTTCTCAAAAGATTTGATATTTTAGAAATTTCACCTTTTCAAGAAAAAATGAGGTTTTGGGTCTTTTAAGGGTTTTCAAATAAATACTCCTTAAACGAACTCATTTTTGTGCCAAAATTTCATAGCAGTCTCAAACCTCTCAAAAAAATTAAATTTTGACAAAGAGCCAAAAAAATGACCGCTTTGCCCCCAAGCCCAAATTGATAAGATTTTGCTATTTCAAATGATTGCCTTAAAAGAAAGAATTGCTTTAAATAGTTTTTCTCAAAGAAACAAATGAAAATGATACATTGGGAACCAAACCCAAAAATGTTTCTAAATTGACAAATTTATAAAATTACAAAAAACTCTGAAATTCCAAAACAAACCAAGTCCAAACCAGACCTCAAAAACTCGCCCGATCGAAGATAGTCTTACTAGAAGACCCTACACCCAAGGGTTAAAGTGGTTTGAGACTCTACACCCATCAAAAGCGTTAAAGTATTCTAACACCCTAAACTCAACAAACGGTTAAAGTGGTTGAAATAGTAAAGACTAATTCACGGAGCGAAAGCAGGTTACTCATACAAACAAACACTGGGAATGAGACTCAGTTGTTTTCCAAAAAGAATATTCAAAGATTTCGTTAAAACTCGATGTTTTCAAATATATCTCAAATGAAATGGTTTTAAATAATCGAAAAGAAAATATTTGAAACCATAAATCTTAAACGGAAAAGAGAATCAAGCAAAACAGAATTCCTTAAAGTTATGATGAAAGCAGATGATCTCTCAGAAGAAATAGAGTTTGAAGAAACATAACTCCAACACCTACAGGGGATCAAATCAAATCAAATTGAGCAACAAATGGAACTTGCCCATGCCTAAAAACCAAATCAAAGATGGGCTCATAATCAGGCCCAAAACCAAGTCAAATTGGGCTCATGATGAAAGCCCAAAACAAAATCAAATGGAAACATGCCACAAGCCCAAAATCAAATCAAATCAAAATGGGTACGATGTTGAATTTTGGGCTTGAATCAATCATTGAATTGAACAAGAAAACACATTACACAATGAAGCACTACAATGGTGTGGATCGGCCAGCACCTTCCGCCCCCACCCTTTTCACATTAAAACCTAATAACAAACCCTAACGACTACTTATATGGTGATTTAACTTGAAAGACTAAAATGACCCTAATAAGTAACTCATGGATTACGGTTCCTAATCTGATCCATTAGAACCCGTATTACAAACTACTATACTTTACATGACTCAAACGTACTTATGACTCTACGTATACACCTATAACTAAATAATAACTCTAATTAATCAAGATTTAACTTGATTTTCAACACGCCCCCTCAAGTTGAATCTTGAAGTATTGTAATCTTCACCTGATGGAGAGCTTTCTGAAATCCTCTTACGGAAGTCGATTTTGTGAAGATATCCACCAATTGGTCTTTTGAACGTACATGAATCAAGTTGAAGATGCCTTGTAATCTTTTATCTGATGAAGTGACAATCTATCTCAATATGCTTCGTTCGTTAATGAAAAACAGGATTTAAGGCAATCTGGAGAGCTGCTTTACTATCAGTATAATAGGTAACTGGAGTATTCACTTTGAAGCCAAGTTCTGTTAAGAGGGATAAAATCCATATTCCTTCACACATGCCTCAAGCAATTGCACGATATTCCGCTTCTGCACTCGATCTGGACACAACTGATTGTTTCTTGCTCTTTAATGATACAATGTTTCCTCCCAAACATACCACATACCCAGTAGTTGATTTTTTGTCAGTCTTCGAACCTGCCCAATCAGCATCTGAATATATCTTTAGATCCAGGGATGAATTTGCAGTATACAATAAGCCATAGGTTAGTGTAGACTTCAAGTATCTGATGATATGAAAGATTGTATTCATATGATGTTTGGAAGGATTATGCATCCATCTACTCACATAGCCAACAGCAAAACTGATATCAAGATGTGTAATAGTGACGTATATTAACTTCCCAACCAATTTTTGGTACCTTCCAATATCCTCATATGGTTCTGCATTATTATTATCATCCTCCTTGGGAGTCTCCATAGGAATCGAGCATACACGACAGTCTTCCATTTTGGTTTCTTTCAACAAGTCAAGAATATATTTCTTTTGACTTAAGAATAATGTATTGTTGCTATGAATCACCTCTATACCGAGAAAGTAATTTAATCTTCCCAAATCCTTCAAATCAAATAAAATATTGAATTGTTTCTTGAGCTCACAAATGCCTGTAGTATCATCTTCTGTAATAATGATATCATCAACATATACCAGTAACATAATATTTCTCTGACCGTGTTTAATGAATAGTGTATGATCACTGATGCATTGTTTAAACCCTAGAGTCTGAATTCCATCATTAAATTTCTCAAACCATGCTCGTGGAGATTGTTTCAATCCATAAATTGATTTCTTTAGTTCGCACACTTTCCCTTGTTCATTTCCATTGAAGTATCCTGGTAGTACGTCCATATAGATGTCTTCTCTGAGATCACCTTGAAGGAATGCATTCTTCACGTCAAGCTGCCATAATTCCTATTTTTTATTGATTGCCAAACCCAACAAGATCCTGATGGTGTTCATCTTGGCTACTGGAGCAAATGTCTCTGTGTAATCTATGCCATAGGATTGACTGTATCCTTTTGCAACTAATCTTGTCTTATATCTTTCTATATTTTCATCAGCCTTATATTTTACTGAGAATACCCACTTACATCCTACAGTTTTCCTCTCTGATGGTAGATCTGTCAATTCCCACGTATGATTGCGTACTAAAGCTGAAATTTCCTCTTCCATGGCTGCTTTCCATTAGACTCTTCATAAGTCCTTGGTATAAAAGTATTTTCTGTATTCATCACAAACAACTGATATTCCTTTGGATAATCAGAGAGTGACACCATTTTGTCCAATGCATATTTTGTAGTTGTGTGCTTCCCTTTTCTAATTGCAATGGGTAAATCATCCATTTCCACATCTGAGGTGTGAGAGCTTATCTGAAGAGGAGGTGGATTTGATTCACTTTGGGAATTTTGATCTAGGGTGACAGTCTTATCTGGAAAAGCAATCCTTCAGTTTCCTCGATTATATACTTGCCATTCCCCTGCATTTTCCTGAGTGAATGTAATGTCTATTGGAGGAAGTGTAGATGTAAGTTCTTCCTGCACTCCATAAAATGGAATGTCTTCATGAAAGCTGACATCCATTATAACATAAAACTTTCGTTTGGACGGATCATAACACTTATACCCCTCTTGCGTGGTCGAATATCCCAAGAAGATGCAGTTAATCAACCTCGCATCAAGTTTATCTCTGGCACCTTGATGGATATGGACAAAGCATGTACAGCCAAAGATTCTTGGTAACAAATGGAACTGTTTTCTTGAAGGACATAAGGAGTGAAATGGAGTATTTCCACTAAGAATTCTGCTCGACATATGATTTATAAGAAACACAAATGTTAAAACTGCTTCACCCCAGTAATATTTAGGTACATTGCATCTAGAAAGTTCTCGCAACTTCTAAAATGTGTTGGTTCTTCCTTTCAGCCACACCGTTCTGTTGAGGAGAGTAGGAACAAGACGTCTGGTGTAAGATTCCCTGCTGTAGGAAGTATGAATAAAGGGATTGAGACATAAATTCTCCATCACTATGAATGATTTTAATAGCACTCTGAAACTGAGTATGTATAAATTGACAGTATACAGGAATAATTTCTCTCACTTCATCTTTAGTTTTTATAAGATAAATCATAGTAAATCTAGTGCAATCATTAATAAATGACATAAAGTACTTATATCCCTGCATAGAAGTCGTTGAACAAGGACCCTAAATATCAGATGCTCAATCTCAAAAGGAATGGAAGATCTTTCTTCATTTAAAGGAAAGGAAATGCGATGGTGTTTAGCCTTCTGGCAAGTTTCACAATTCAAATTCAAATTATTACAATCTCTAAACTCTGGTAATAACATTTTTATTTTGGAAAATGGCAAATGGCCTAGCCGCTGGTGCCAATGAGGTATGTCCTCCTTCTGTCTCTCAGTAATTATCGTTGATTGTAGAGCAGCCCCTTTATTGTCCTCGCACACATAGAGACCTCTCCTCACATTACCATGACCAAAGATCTTCCCCGTCTTCAGTTTCTAAAAGGCACATCCAGTGGAATCAAAGATTATACGACATTTTAAATTCTGAGTCATAGCAAAAACAGATAATAGGTTTACTGATATGTTAGGAACATGTAAAACATCTTTTAATGTACCAAATGATGTAATAATACTTCTTT
This sequence comes from Brasenia schreberi, assembly GCA_036023115.1. NCBI lineage: Eukaryota > Viridiplantae > Streptophyta > Magnoliopsida > Nymphaeales > Cabombaceae > Brasenia > Brasenia schreberi. The sequence goes on from JAYKKT010000071.1 coordinate 21,221,558, forward strand.
TTCCCACTATTGGAGTAAGAGACCCATCTGCCAGTCTAATATTGATTTTTCCCGGTGTCAATTCATATTCATTAAAGAAATCTCTTCGGCTGACCATGTGATCTGTAGCACCAGAATCAATAACCCATATCCTTGAATAAGAAGAATTTATATTACCCTGTATCAGGAATGAGAATGGATAGGCAATAGATGCTTGTGAATCACTGTGAGAGGATGAAGAAGGATGTTGCGGATCAGTCAAATGTGTATTTAACAATTCAATTTCTTTCTTCATATCAGCTAGAGAAGTAGTATTGTCTTCAGCTTTTTGTTTTTCGTTCCGATCACGGCTGAAGTATGCCCTATTGTTCTAATTCTGAAAATAAGTAGGTTTTCCAATTAACTCCCAACATGTTTCTTAGGAATGTCAAGGTTTCCCACAGTGTGAACAGATGATCTTTTTTTTTTCTTCAAATGTCAATCCAGATCCACCTCTGCCTCTATCATAACCTCCTCTTCCTCGAGCAAAGGGAGGAATATAGGTATCTCCTCTTCCTCGAGCAAAGGGAGGAACATAGATATTTTTCCCAACAAATGCTGAAGTCTCTGAATTGAGTTTGGTTTCTTTTTTCAGAAGTTTTCTGTCTTCTTCTCTAAGGAGAAGTGAGTATACCGTGCTCAACGATAGAAGTTCTTCCCTACTGAGGATGTTATTCTTTACTGCCTCATACTCTGAGGAAATCCTCCATAGAAGGTCGAAAACTTTGCGCTCTTCAAACTCCTCATTCCTTTCGAGAGTACAAGCCTCACACTTAGTCTTAGAATACAATTGCAGTTCTTCCTACAGACCTCTAAGCTTTGCATAATACTCACTGACTGACCGTTCTCCTTGTCTATATTTTTGAATCTTCTCTATGAGATCATATTTCTTAGCTATAGTTTTTCTTTGAGCATAGGTTTCTTGAACTGACAGTCAGATATCCCTAGCAGTCTCTAAAAGCATAAAAGTGTTGCCAATAAAAGGAGTCATAGATTGAATTAACCAAGCACTTACCGATGCATTTTCTCTACACCATCGACAATAAGAAGGATCTGAAATTGGAGGTCTAGGTATATCACCTGTCAGATAATCCCATCGCCCCCTAGCCATAATAGCCAGCTAGATATCCCTAGCAGTCTCTAAAAACATAAAAGTGCTGCCAATAGAAGGAGTCATAGATTGAATTAACCAAGCACTTACTAGTGCATTTTCTCTGCACCATCGAGAATAAGAAGGATCTGAAATTGGGGGTCTAGGTATATCACCTGTCAGATAATCCCATTGCCCCCTAGCCATGATAGCCAGTTCTATTGATCTGGCCCATTGAAGGTAATTCTTACCATCTAATGTTAAATTTGTGATTTGAAAGACTTCGCTTTTGTCTAACGGAGATTCATTACTCTCTGACATCTTCGCTTTTTCTATTCTTATACTAGACTTGATGTATCCAACTTTTTGTCACACACGCATAACAACAAACACTTGGTGTGTTAATACAAAAAACTGTTAAACAAATTCTCAATCTGCCTCCAACTGCACACTACCGATTCCTGCAAGCAATTCCCAGTCTGCCACCAACTGCAATCGGTCAATTCCTATTTGAACAAGGTCTTTAAATAACAAACATACACGATTTCGAATATTTAATCTGGTGCTGAAATATATGTAAGATAACGCTCCAAATAAGTGCTTCCTTTCTTCACAATGCAGTATGCAAACCACGCAATATTCAGTCTCAAAAAATACAAAACGAATACACTTTAAAATGTTTAAAGAGTGTCTTCACTATGCAAAAAACTGATTTCACGTTCCCTCTTCGATTTCAGTCGATTCTTGAGGATTTAGGTTCTGATACCATATTGAATTTTAGGCTTGAATCAATCATTGAATTGAACAAGAAAACACATTATACAATGGAGCACTACAATGGTGTGGATCGGCCAACACATGCCGCCCCCACCCTTTTCACGTTAAAACCTAATAACAAACCATAATGACTACTTATATGCTAATTTAACTTGAAAGACTAAAATGACCCTAATAGGTAACTCATGGATTGCGGTTCCTAATGGATCACTGATCCATTAGGACTCGTATTACAAACTACTATCTTTACATGACTCAAACTTACTTATGACTCTACGTATACACCTATAACTAAAGAATAACTCTAATTAATCAAGATTTAACTTGATTTCCAACACGAGCCCAAGCCCAAGACAAGCTCAAACCAAGAAAGAGTCATGTCAAGAAGCCCAAGTCAAATTCAATCTAAGTCAAAGGGTGCACCAAATCGGCCAAGACATATCAAGATCAAGGTCGAGTCAAAAGTGGTACCAAGAAGGACAAGGTGATCAAGACACAAAGCCATGGTTATACATAGGTTAGATCAAGCCAAGAAGGGTCAAAGTCAAGGCCAAAGCAAGGGTTGAGTGGCTAAGTCAAAGGCCTACTCATGCACCAAAGTGACGGGTTGCACCTAGCCACGAGCCACAAGCCACAAGCAAGACCGCACCAAATTAAGCCAAGCAAGGAGAGGGTTGCATGCACCTAGCCTAGAGTTGCACCAAGGCTCATTATTAACCAAAATGGGAACCATCCACGTGCTCCCATGTGACTAGTACCTTTTCAAAGTGGATTTGGATCAAAATTGGGCCAAACCACTTCCAAGCTCCAACCCATAGAAGGCCCTAAAGCCCCCCCTTGAAATCTATAAAAGGAGGCCTTGGGACTAGGTTTAAGGCATTGAAGAGAGGTGAAGAGAGAGAGGGAATCCTGCAACCAAGTGAGGAGAGAAAAAGAGAGAGAGAGGGAGAGAAAAAGAGAGAGATAGAGAGGGATGAGAAGAAGAAGCTTGGATGTGCCGCCCCCTCCCAGTCGTGTTCACCAACTCACCAAGAAGCATCTTCAATCAAGGTCGATTCTCCCTCTCTTTTAATTTTGTTTATTCTTTACTTTCATTCAATTAAGAAGGGGTTGTAATTAAAGAGCAGCTGACTCCATTCATTGATGTAATAACTAGATATTATGCTACCCAATTTCTTTTGTTCATTAGATGACTACTATGTGTTTGATTTCTAATTTCTCCTACACCTCTATACGTTATAAGCTCTTATATCTCCTAATCCCCTCTATGCTTAAGATATAATTATACTTTCCTTTATTTCCTTCGGTCATTTATATTAGAATTGTTGTGGATTATCTTTCAATTTCGGATGAAATGCATTCATGTATGTTGTAAACCTGAAAATCTATTTTTTGCATCCTACATCCGTCTGATGTTTGATTTTTAATTCCTTTCTCTCTGCTCTGAATGCTCCGAAACTTTGTGTACCTAATCTACACACAGACCCACTTCTAATAAAATTTTCAAGACTTTTAGGGTCGTGCAACTACAACAACAACAACAACAACAACAACAACTAAGCCTTTTCCCATACTAGACGGGGTCGGCTACATGGATTCTTTGTTTCCACAGATCCCTATCGTGTGCCATGTTAGCAGTTAACTCCCAATAAACTAGATCATTCTTTATTGTTTCTTTCCAACACTTTTGTGGTCGTCCTCTACCTCTTTTAATACTTTCCAAATTTAGTTTTTCTAACCTTCTTACAGGTTCTTCTTTTGATCTTCTTTCTATATGTCCAAACCATCTTAAACGATGTTCTCTCATTTTATCCTCTATTGGTGCCACTCCTAATTTGTTTCTAATAACCTCATTATGTATACGGTCTTTTCTTGTATGGCCACTCATCCATCTCAACATCTTCATTTCTGTCACAGACATCTTTTGTACATGTTGGTGATTAACTGCCCAACACTCAGAACCATAAAACATGGCAGGCCTAATTGCTGCTCTATAATATTTACCTTTTAATTTTAATGGTATCTTCTTATCACAAAGAATACCTGATGCTCCTCTCCATTTTAACCAACCAGCATTAATTCTATGTGTAACATCTCCATCAATTCTTCCATCACTTTGAAAAATTGACCCTAGGTATTTAAAACTTTCCTTTTGGGGAATACAATGTGTGCCAATTTTAATTTCTATGTCCTCTGAAGTAGCCAAATGATCAAACTTACATTCCATATATTCTGTCTTTGTTCTACTAAGTCGGAGGCCTTTGTTTTCTAATGTTTCTCTCCATAGTTCCAATTTTCTATTAACTTTTTCCTTAGACTCCTCCACTAATACAATGTCATCTGCAAATAACATACACCAAGGTACTTCATCTTGAATATGTTTTGTTAACTCATCCATCACCATTATAAATAAGTATGGACTTAAAGTTGATCCTTGATATAACCCAATATTAACTTCAAAGAAGTCTGTCGTTCCTTCATGAGTCCTCACACATGTTTGTGCACCATCATACATGTCTCTTATAAGGTTAATATATGTCAATGGGATACCTCTTTTTTCCAAAGTTCTCCAAAGAACCTCCCTCGGTACCCTATCATAAGCTTTTTCTAGATCAATAAATATCATGTGAAGGTCTTTCTTTTTTGCTCTAAAATGTTCCATAAGACGTCTCAGAAGGTGAATCGCTTCAATAGTAGATCTACCTGGCATAAATCCAAATTGGTTCTCTGTTGTACTTGATACTTGTCTTAACCTACGTTCGATAATTCTTTCCCATAATTTCATAGTATGACTCATTAACTTGATACCTCGATAATTCACACAATTTTGAATGTCTCCCTTGTTCTTATATACGGGTATAAGTGTACTTGCTCTCCATTCCTCGGGCATCTTTTGGTTTTTCCATATTTCATTAAATAGTCTTGTGAGCCAAGTGATTCCTATTTCTCCTAGTATTTTCCAAACTTCTATAGGAATATTATCTGGTCCTACCGATTTACCACTCTTCATATGTTTAAGAGCCTCTTTGACTTCATTCTTTTGAATACGTCGGTAGAAATTATGGTTTATATACTTTTCTGACTTGGCTAAATCTCCTAAACTAATACTAACATCTTTATTTTCATTAAAAAGATTATAAAAATAGTTTTTCTATCTATTTCTTATATCATCATTTGCCACTAGAATTTTTTCATCCTCGTCTTTTATGCATCTAACAAAATTTAGATCTTTAGTTTTCTTATCTCTAGCCCTAGCTATCCTAAAAATATCTCTTTCACCCTCTTTTGAGTTGAGTTTTTTTATGTAAGTCCTCCCAAATCTTAGCTTTTGCTTCACTAACGGCCTTTTTTGCTTCCTTCTTTGCTTTCTTATAAGCTTCTAAAGTTTCACTAGTTTTCTTAGCGTAATGTATTTTGTAACATGCCCTCTTTGCCTTGATTTTATTTTGTACTATTTCACTCCACCACCAAGCTTCTTTTTGTGCCGGTACACCTCCCTTAGATACCCCTAACACATCTTTCGCCACTTTTCTAATATGTATAGCCATATTGTACCACATATCAGAGGGTGTGCCAACATAATTCCAAACATCTCCTTGAAGGACTTTCTGTTTAAATATACCTTCTTTCTCGCTTTTGAGGTTCCACCATTTAGTCTGAATAGCTCGATGCACTCTTTTCTTCTTTGTCTATTTTTTTATTTGTAAATCCATAACTAAAAGTCGATATTGGGTGGTTAAGCTTTCTCCTGGAATTACCTTACAATCTTTACAACACGCTCTATCTTTTTTTCTACAAATAAAGTAATCAATTTGTGTGTGTGATAAGCCACTCTTATAAGTAATTAAATGTTCATCTCGTTTTTTGAAGATTGTATTGACTATAAAGAGATCAAATGACATAGCAAAATTTAAAATCTCCCTACCTTCCTCGTTTATATCCCCATAACCAAAGTTTCCATGAATCCCTTGATATCCTAATGCCTCTTTACCGACATGTCCATTTAAATCTCCTCCTAAACAAATCATCTCCCTTTGTGGAATCTTTTGAAACACCTTATCTAACTCTTCCCAAAAAACTGTCTTTATACTATCTTCTAGTCCTACTTGGGGTGCGTAAGCACAAACTATATTCAAAACTTCTGCTCCTAACACTAATTTTAATGTCATGATTCGGTCACCATATCGTTGTATGTCTACTACACTCTCCTTTAAATCTTTATTTATGATAATACCAACTCCGTTTCGGGCCTTTTCTTTACCTGAGTACCATAATTTAAAACCTGTATCCTCTATCTCCTTTGCTTTTTCTCCAACCCATTTTGTCTCTTGTAAACATAGAATATGAATCTTTCTCCGAATCATAGTATCTACCACCTCCATTAGCTTACCCGATAATGTTCCGATATTCCAAGAACCAATACGAATCTTATTATCTAGGACTAACTTCCTTACCCCCCGCATCCGTTCATAATCAAAATGCGGAGACCCTCTCTGAAAATTTTTCACTACATTCGGGCGGCAATGTAGTGGGACTAACTTCTTTACCCACACCCGTCCATGATGTGGGAACCCTCTCTGCAATTGATTCACTACATTCGGGCGAAAATGTAGTGGCCCTTGCTTACTTCTTACTGCATTCGGGCTCTGCAGCACGTCGCTAGGCGGGGACGCCCCAAAGCAATGCTCATAATTTTTGTAATCCATGTTGTAGAAATCTGACGAAGTTTTACGCTGGCTGTCGGAAGCCTAACACAACCCTCCTCCTTTATCCGGGCTTGGGACCGGCAATGCAAGGGTGATCCCTTACATGGGCGGAGTTACTTTTAGGGTCGTGCAACTACGTAAATAAAATCAGAACAGATTTTCTTGCAACAAAGGTTGGGTTATCATCCCATAACTTTGTCTACAATGAACCAAATTCATTAAAACTGGTCTCATTAAAAAGTTGATATTCATAGATTTCCAACAAGACTAAGTTCATAAATATCGAAGGTCTGTGCACCAAGACACAAACGTTTTTCTAGACCTCTGTATTTCTGTCATAGATATGTCTCGAATGTCTAAGCAAGGGTCAATTTCTGATTTAATTATGTACATTCACAACACTTAAAATCAAAACAAAAGTAGTTCATGAATCTCCATATTAGTCTATATTTACTGTAAAATTTTCACGATTTTTGGAGATTCAGAATATATTAGAAAAAATTCAAAAATAAGTCTCTGAAAACATAATGAGTTTCTATTTTTAAGACTTTGAAATATCTTTTTCCAAAAGCCAAGTTCACGAGTTTGGCTAAGTTCATGAGAATTGAAAGTGGATTTTGAAAATACACCTGACCCAAAACAATTCTCAAAGCGTCTAGGTTGACCCTTGAGTATCAGTTCAAAAAGGCTTACGTCGAAAAGATCTCACTTACTCACAATCGCTCTAGAAGTCATAAATCATCTTTCCTAGTTTAAACAAACTAGTTGGCATGCTCGCACACGACGTAGTTTGTGGATTTGATTTCAAGTCTCTACATAGACTTCAGAACAAAAATTCACATCTACATCACCCTATCATAAACTTTTTCTAGATCAATAAATATCATGTGAAGGGATCACCCTTGCATGACCGATCCCAAGCCTGAATAAAGGAGGGGGTTGCATTAGGCTTCCGACAACCAGCGTAAAACTTTGTTTGACTTATCTATCATAGATTCTATACTTGAAAATAAATGAATAAAAAATGCCAATAGCATCAAAGAGGACGGTTGCTAAAGTCCTATCAACTGCTAGAAGGAAAGAGGAAACGGTATCAAGAGAATGTGTGCCAAACCTTAAATCGCCAAAAGAAAGCTGGGGATGGCAGCACTGCAGCACCATGCTTTGGAGTATTTCCAGTCTTCATTTCAATTGTTTCTATTGGAAAAACAAAATTTTCATCCAATGCAAAGCCAGGTTCACCAAAACCTGAAAAGAGGAAGGAACATCCAGAAAAAATCATGACTATTTCCAGTAATCAAAGAACTAGAGAACAAGAGGGATACAATTAGCAAGAGGATGGTACCAAGATCAGAAACAACAGGCCTGCTCCCAGAACGACGGAGGAGAGGACTAATGGCTGGTGATGTCACATTAGCTCCTAGCATGGGAGAAAATACCATTCCTATATCTTCTTACCCTGGTTTATCTTGGTCCCTATGATCTGTAGCAATCAAACATTTTGAACTTAGAGCATGCATCACGCAATTAATATCAGGTTCACTAAGAAAGAGGCTGTTTTTCAAAGCAGATCTGGGCACATTGTTTTGTCACGGAACAGCACCTGTCAAAATCATGATTTAAGTGGTATTATGTAATACAACTACAACAACAACTAAGCCTTTTCCCATACTAGACGGGGTCGGCTACATGGATAAGTGGTATTATGTAATGGAGAACAAAATCAAGATATTCTTTTTTTTTTTACACTGAAATTCCTAATCAATTCAAATCTTTTTTCCAATATTGAAAGTCTTAAGCCATTTGAATCAATGTAAAACTGCAATCCATCACGATTTATTAGAATCTCTGAAAGATAAAAGGAAACCCACTAGCAAAACCATATAATTGACCATCAAAGTCATTAACATGATGTCCAACATAGGCTACTGTAACATCCATTTCCTGGTTTGTAACAGCACTAGACAAATAATCAGATTCTGCGATTGACACATATTCCCAGGGACTATTACCAAGGTGAAAAAGGATAGAATAATGTTTATACATAATCAGTAGCAATGACAAAAAGTTACTTGAATACTATAATTTAAGAACTCTCATACAGGATTGATATGTAGTACATTGTTATTTAGCTAATTGTTGAATTGATGATAAAAAGTAAAATATGCTTGGAGGAGGAGAAATGAGGAAAGCTCTGGATGCAGCACATGACAGGAAGCTGTTGCACAAGATGCTAGTTAACCAAAGAACTTATGCTTTACATGAACAAATTCTTCACTACCAAAACCACAACCAAGCTTATCCCCTGCTAATTCAGACTGCTTGGGTTTTTAGTTGTCATTGCACATATGATCTTGCTTTATTACCTTTTAACTCCAAAAAGTTGAGATCATGCTTTGTTATTTCCTTTCAACATTCCTCAGTACCACCTCTGCTATGAACAATTTTTTGACTAATAATCTGATCACTTTCAGAACAACCAAAGTTCCTGTACTTGCACCAATTCCTACTCGTAGAGTTGATCCTCTTCTCAATCTGACTTCAACCCCAGGAAGCTCCCCTCAGGGAGATAATAACTGCATCAAAGATTATGACAGATTAGAGAACTCCTTATACACATTTGGATATACGTGTACATGCCTATGCACATCTACAATAAAGGGCTTGGTTTAGCAGGTTTGCAGGTACCGCTCAAGCTTCTAGTGCTCTTGTATTTGCCAACCTTGGATACCCTGAGTTTAAGTTAATTTAGATCAGCATGAGAAGCCCAAGATCTTTCATGCTCCAGCATTAATAAGACCTACTTTGTGTATTCAGTCTAACTTCTGCTCGAGCTCCTTGTGTTCACTAAATATGTATCAGTGCTGCCTCTAGGATTAGCCTACATAAGCAAAGGCAAGTTCGAACTTTGACATGTTGAAAACAATAAAATCATGAGAAGATGTGAAACTGTTTTGCACCCAAAAAGTATGGAAAGTCAAAGATATAACAATTTCAGAAGCAATATAAATTAAAAAGAGAACATTAGCTCTCAAGCTAAGAATTAGTCATCAAAGGTAATGTCAAGTTCCAGTTATTTCAAGCTCGAAATAGAGTGATAAGTTAATTTTCAAGAACATTTTAAAGAAGAATCCCCGAACTTGGGATGGATATGGTATACATGGTGGAGTTTTATGTTATTTGAGAAAATCGTGAACATGAAATAGTTCAATTGGAAATGCAGAAACAGAAATACACCATCATCAATGATGATCAGCTCCCTGCAGGTGTGCAGAAAAAAGATGCTAGACTGTCACCATGAGGTACAACTTTGGAAAGAGTTTCCTTATCTTTTGTCATAGTGGAACCTGGGAATACTCCTTACATGAGACCTCCACTTGTGATGATGTGCCTAATAATCAAACTATCTCGAAGTGCAGAACTGTAGATAGGAAAGAAGAGTTGAGTGGGCTTGCAACAAAATACTTTCTAGGATGCAATTAAAATGGGGAGTTGAGAATATAAAACCATATTCAATCAGCATTCCTGTCTGCCAAAAGTTTGGACGTGATTTGGTTTTGATTCCCCCAAGAGTGGGATCCGAAAAAATGTCCGAGATAAGGCGTTTACTCCCTATGTCCCTGCTCATCTCCCTACGCATCCATCTACTGAACAGAGCCTAAAACCAAATTGTCATCATCCAAACCAAACAAAAGTCGTTCAAAGCTAACACAATGCAAGTTCGATTGGCATGTCTCAGTTATGCCTCTTTAAGTACTACGTATGAAGGAAAAAGATAGATATTTCCAGAAATTGTACGAAAATTCATAGCCTGTAGCAAGAACCTGCTTCTAAAACTGATCACCACTGAGTAAATAAGCATGGCAATGCATCCACTAAACTATTCATGTCCAGAAAACTACTAAAGTACATAACAAGTGAGAAAAAGTATACCAATAGTCAACTAATTCGTACCGCCATTGCGTATTGCAATTCCACATACATTAGAACTCGTTCCGTTCAGAGACAGTTAATGCACTTCAATTTGACACACACCAGCCTATGAATACAGAAACCGGGAAATTGACGCAATCCCAGATTAATCATAAACACGCACCCACTTGTCCAATATCTGATCAAAATCAAGAAGCACGCAAAACACCAAGAGAAATGTAACATCAGTTCAGACAAAACCATGACCAACTCTTTGGCAGAAATGGATATTCCAACAAATACGTGCATAATGTTGGAATCATGCATACATCGAGCAATCGTAGGAAAGGGGATCGGGAAGCACTTCTCCTCAATATGGTAGGCAATACGAGTCCAAAGTTAAAAGATACCATCAAGCCAGATTTGCACCTAATGGACGATTTTCCACAACCAACATCAGATTACACTAAAGCACCCATGAACCGTTAAGAGAAACAGAGAGAGACGTACACGAAGACTTCAATCCAACACTGCTTCTTCCTTTCCATGAGAGAGAGAGAGTTGCAAAGTTCTGATTTGTTCATCACGAGGAGATTTCTTCTCTTCTTCCCGTGTTATTGATTTTGTCGTGATATTGATACCTGCAAATTCAAAATGGTAATACTGAGTAAATTAGTGCAAAGTGTTAACGCAATCTAAGAAAGATTTTCTATTTAAAATATACTGTGAAGCCTATGAGGTGTTTCCACGAAACGTGGAAAACGGATCCGTCTTTTGGCAACGGCATTGAAACGGAAATCACTATGAAAACAAGATTTAGTGTTCCAGAAGCGACCAGCTGTTAAGTTTGAGAGTGCAGCAGCAGCGATCATTTTCTGCCACTTGCAGCCCTGCCGAGTCATTTTCTGCCACTCGAGTTTCGGATTCAACTAGTTTGCTGGGCATGACGCCTCCTCCGTTAGTTACGGAACTGCAACCAATGGAAGATTGTGATGAGTAGAGCACTATTTGTTTTATGCGAACTCCTCGTTCCTATCGTGTGGGGCGTTTGCGTTTGCCAAACACCTAAACTAAAATACTCTTTTCTCTCTCTACACATGACACTGGGTGTGAGTTCGATTCTCGTTACTAGCATTCCTGGCCTCGGCCTCCAGTTGTTAAATAAAACTCTCTCCCTCGCTCTCGCTCTCGCTCTTGTTCTCTCCAAAGATCAACAGCTACCTGGCTATGATGTCGGCGAACAAGTAAAAGATCGTGAGCAGATAACCCAGCTTTGGCTTCCGTATTGTACCAAAACAAGATACTCTCTCTCCTATATATATATATATATATATATATATATATATATATATATATATATATATATATATATATATATATGTGTGTGTGTGTGTGTGTGTGCGTGCGTGCGTGTGTGAACCCGTGCAAGTGTGATACATACACACGGAGAGAGAGGCTGTGCTCAGTATATTTTCATATATGCATGTATGATGATGCACTATGAGAAATAAAACGTTCATTGACTAATAATATTTTAATAGTGTTTAGAATATTCATGTTCTCAACCAAATCTATAATGCTAAGTATAGTCCATTGACTAACTTAAAATTTTGGAACTTAACTTACGTGATCGATAAGTTAATAGTGATAAGATACGGCTATCATGCTATTGGATACCACTGTTTCCTTTTTCTTCTTTCTTTTTTTATGGATTGACAAGCTAGTTTTAGCCAGAACCAATTTTGGGTGCATAAACACTTCAATGCTCCAAAAGAGTTTGACCTCTTGACCTCTTTTGGGACACTACGGAGATACTCCTACAGCACCATGTAGCTGACCTTCACCTGAATTAAAAGGGGGTTTATCATGTATGAAAAGATCAACATAATCAACATGAGAAAGAAGATACCAAATCCCGTTATCCTTGTCCTTCGTTATTGAGAAATTACTTAAGAATTTAGCTTTCTGAGACACGGGAGCAAAACAATGATTAGCACATTCATATTAGTGATAAACAAGTGTGACATGATCTGAAATCGTGAGGCCAGCATTGGTAACTATCAAATTGCCAGAGTTTTATGTAGTTCTGCAGTCATAAGCACAGGTTACTACATGCGACAGAGCACACAGACAAACACTTACCGGGATCCATCTTTTAATCGGCGTGCACAACAATTTTATTGTTTTAAGTAATCAGTTTTGGAATGCCTTCCTTGTTGTAGTCGTCGTCGTTCAACTACTCAATGGCTCACTGCCGGCACTGTTTCTGTCAGAACCTAACCTCGCGAGGATTCTCCTTAGTGTGATTGGTGAATGACCCCGATTGAACGAACAAAAATAAGAAACTTCGCTGGCTTTGATGACTTCTTTTTTAGCAGCTGAGACATACCAAAAGTCGAAGGGACGGAGATACTGAAGGGATCAACACCACCTGTGCTATTGTTGGGGCATTATTCTTTGTGATGTCTATCGTTTGCCAGGAACAGAAATGCCAAAAATTTCTGTAAGAACCTTTCCAGCAAAGATCAACGTGCATGCTTTTGATTATTACGAACCCTGTAGGTCAAGCAGAAACGTCCTGTTAATAGGCAGGTCGGGACTCATCCTGAGAATTTCGAGTTAAATGGCCATTCTCGACCAAACTTTTGGAGACAAGTCTTAATACAACTATAAATTTACGTAATATTCGCAATGTACTCAGTATAATTGTGTAACTAATTTTTACCTTAAATGTACTTTTACATATTTATGGTACATCCTCATCGCATGTTACATACATATATAGATATACACACACACATATATATATATATATATATATATATATATATATATATATATATATATATATATATATATATATATATATATATATATATATATATATATATATATATATATATATATATGCGCATGCGTTTGTATATGTGTATTTAATATCTTCCTCTTTTTCTAGTTAGCATAACTGAAGCATAATACTCTATTTTATCTAGAAGGAAAAGACAAGATACACTTTCAGCTCAACACTTCACCAGCGCTCCACCAGCCACTCAAGCAAATACCTCGGTAGTGATTAAAACCTGTTTTGATATACAAGGCCCAGATAACCTCACCTGGCCGTGCCCTTAATTTGATTTCCAGTGCATTCCTGGGAACACTAAGTTAATTTCACCAAGAAACTAATTGATATTTGTATGTAAGCATATCAGATAAGGTCGGAAATGCTCCTGTCATTAATTAATTTTAGGGTTGTAAGGGAGGTTGGTGATGGTGGCTAGTAATGACAAGTGGTAGTTGTAAATGTATAAAAGTGATGGCAATGGGTGGTGATAGGATATGGTGGCAGATTACGACAGTGATGGAAGGTTGTAGTGATGATGGATGGCGGCAAGTGATGGTGGATGATAGCAGTGTGGCACACTGAGTGCTATCTAGGGAACTCAATGGGGTAGCTTGGGGACGGGTATACTAAGTTTTAAGATTAAAATGATTTTGAATTAAAATCAAGTTATTTCTATATTTAATCCAAATAATTGAAAAGATTTAGGGTTTAGGTGGTTGAAATTTTAAAACTTCAAATCAACAAAATAGGCTTTCTACATATCCATTGTCCAAAGGGAACGATTTTTATAAGCTGTAGCAAAAAACAGACTTCATAGAAGCCGATATATGAAGAACTAAGTATGGCCACCATCCCTCAAAACTTATTCAGGTTTTGTTCAACCATCACTCGATTCGTCTCCACAAATCACTTTTGGATATTTTCCTATCATTAATTAGAGAATTTTATATGAAAAATACAAATCGGGCTTGGAAGAAGGGAAAGGAGAAGGAATACTTGACCCGCAACAAATAGAGGAGGATGAGGATGTATTTAGTCCCATAGTTTGGGCTCCTTAACTATAGTACCCTAATCATATAATTTAGACCTATATATATATATATATATATATATATATATATATATATATATATATATATATATATATATATATATATCCAATAACACAATAGTGATCTATATAAATAGAGACAGATAACTTCATCAATACATCCAAAACAGGGCCTAAGCTTTCTATAATTTATAAATCAGCGACTCTCCTTTTCAGGGGTTGAAACAATCAGCATTAAACTTTTCAGGGGCTAAGTTTAATTAAGGCTAAACCTTTTGACTAAAACAAAATGGCCACCAAGAGTGCTTCTTATGGGTGTTAAGTGCTCACTTTGCACTAATGGAATCCATTAGAAACCTGTAGCTTTTCATTAATCTAATTGGTACTTAAATATGTGCATGCATTCTTTATAACCTAATTCCTATACGATCTGTCTAAAGATTATGTGCCTACTCTTTTCAAGTCATCACCTTTAAGACATCTTTTCAACATATGCGTGGGGCAGATTTGCAGGTGGAACTCAATTTGGTGACTTTGTTTGATGTTATTGTTTTCATAAATTTATGTTGGTGCAGTAACTTAGCAAGTTGATATTACTTAAAGTATAAGATAAAGGACCATATTGATGCCCTAGTTTACTTTGGGTTATCCTTTTATAGATACCTTGCTTTTATGTTTTGCATGATTTGCATAAGAAACACTGCATATGACTTGAGGGGTACCACTTCAACATCTTGACATTTTATTAACTAGTGTTAGACAGTGTTAACGAAGCACCTAGTCTCATATCTAAACCGTTTGATAATATCTCAAATGAAGCAAATTTAGTATGTTTCTAATTTAAATAAATTGCCTGCATGAAACTAAGAAGGTTTTGTGATTTGATAAAATTTACTTGCACACTTATGTATTCAACAACAACTAAGCCTTTTTTCATACTATATGGGGTTGGTTACATGGATTCGTTGTTTCCATAGAGCTCGATCATGCTGACAGTTAACTCAACATAAGCTAGATCATTCTTTATTGTTTCTTTACAACACTTTTATGGTCATCTTTTTTCTTTTTTAATATTCTCATTATCTAGTTTCTTGAACCTTCTTATGGGAGTTTTCTTTGGTAGTCTTTTTTCGTGTCCATACCATCTTTAATGATTTTTTCATATTTTGTCCTCTTTTGGTGTCATTCCAAATTTATTTTTAATAAGCTCATTATCTATGTAATATTTCCTTGTATGAGCATCTTCATGTCTAATAACACACTTATGCATTATGGTAACAAATCTTTAATAGTTTCATCTCATCTGTTGGATGAGATCTGGTCCAATGGTTCATATTAGGAGCTGGTATTCCTGGAGAATTGTATCATTGCTCTCTATTGATTCAAGAAGCAGGTAATGTCTTTTGTAGTCCATAGGTTTCTTTAATGAATGCTATCAATAGAAACCAAGATATTATTTGACTAACGTCGGCTGTTTGAATCGCGGATTGTGTCGGCTCACTTTCAATTCTCATGCCTTAATCATTAAACAATTTGGTTTTGATACAAGATTGAGCAAAATGCTGACTACTAATCCGTGTAGCCAACTTCTTTTAGTGTATGAGAAGGCTTAGTTTTGGTTTTGGTAGAAATGATTTGCTTTTCATGATCAAACCTAATGGGCCATTTTCCGAAGATTTGGGCGATCCATGATAATTAGATTTATATCCCTTCAATCACTGTCAAGGGAAAGACTAAATAAAGTTATCAGATAATTATGCTTAGGGTAAGCATTTAATGCCAAGGGCATCATTCTATCTTTTCTATGTGAATAAAATGGATGGTTGCTGAGCCTCATTACTCAAGTAAGGCACTTTAATCTGGCTTTTCTTTAGTGTTAGTGCTTCTAATAACAATGAATCTGCAAATAGTAATAGAGATAGTGAAGAATCACTTGGTGAGTAGGGATCTAGTAAGTAGATCATGAGCTTGATTGATACATTGTCGTTGCTGAACATAAGATTTGCTCAATTATCAACTCAAAAGAGGGGGAACTATCATCAATAATTTTCCTCTATCAATGGGAAAGCCATGTGCTTTGCCCCACCAACTATAATGAATCTTCCACTTAATTTCCTTACCATGCACACACACAGACATGCGCGGGCGTGCATACACACAGACAGACACACTCCTATTTCCTTGCCTTGCAATCTATTATGTTATGCTTATTTGGCTGAGAAAAGGACTCTTTTCTTAGGGGGGCTACTTGAATTTTTTAGTGACAATTGTGACCCCTAAAGGGTAAGAGAAGGAACATAACTCATGCAGGAAGGTTGAAATGTAAGAGAAGACCTACACGAGTCTCTGAACAAAGTAGTTGGCTATGTTGAGACAATCAAGGTTCATGCTTCTTAGTTCTTGGGTTAGATCAAACGACCATATTATAAGTAATAATCTGGGCCATTGATATGATGGTGACCAACTAATGATAGCCCAAACATGGTAGGTGCTATAACCTAGCCTCAAGAAACGCCAACCCTCAATCAACGGATAGATGTTCATACTTCATCCCCAAGTTTGGCACACACACACACATATATATATATATATAAAGAGAGAGAATGAAAGCTTCTAGAGGGACTGTCATGAATGGTGATGATGAATTCTCTCATTCACATCACATCATGTGTATTAAATGTCATCGAGGTTTGTATTTACATGGATAGGTGAGACGATCTTCTTTTTCCTTCTTTTTCCATCGACATAAATCGTAAAGCAAAGTTTGGCATAGGAGGTTGTTTAGGAGCTCTCAGTTTATATATATATATATATATATATATATATATATATATATATATATATATATATATATATATATATATATATATATATATATATATATATAACCCATTGTATATTCAAGACTTTAACTTTAGTGTATCTTTGTCATACCACAGCCAATTTGCATGCCCATGTTTGCAAAACGCATACTCTGAAGTTTGCTGAATAAGTAAATTCTTAATAATCTTCTACTTATTTGAACACAAACCAAAAAACAAATCGAAGTCCTCTAAACTTGGTAAGGTCTGCTCTATGGATTCTTACTCATCATTTTGAATGTTTCGTGTTATACCCACTTCAATTTAGATCCTCAAAGTCGGCGCCATGATCTATGTTATTCTTTCCCTCAATCTTGTTCTTTTAGAATTAAATTAACTCTTAAGAACCCATATAGCAGTCACCAGTTACGCTGAGATAAAGGCTTGGTTTTGGTTTGGTATCCTATCTATGAAAAGCTTTGAGATCACACGATTGGTGTAAATCAAATAATAATGTTGAAAGTTTGGTGCATGGAGGGTACGACCAGGAAGCACCAATGATTAAAATAATGAACAAGAGTGAAGTGACTTGGTGGAGAATGATCTATTAATTGGGTACTCTTCCTTCAAAGTTAGTAACTTGCCCACGAGAGATCATTTGCAAGAAAGGAGAGGAAAATGACGTCAATCACGCAAACATGGTGAGACAGAAAAGAAGCCTGAGACGTCTGTCGTGGTGGCCGGTAGGTTTGAAAGACTCCACCCTTTCTTTTGACGTAAACCTCTCGTGTTCGAGCTGGCAGAACAAAAGCAACTGCCTCACAAGGACTCTCGGGTGACTCGCGTGTCACGCATTCAATTAGAGAATTTAAAGTATAACATGATGCACGGATTTTGTTCTTGAGTAGTATTTTCTTCGTAAAAAAGAGTCTCCCAATTGAAAATAGAGAAAAATATCTAATTATCGAGGAAAGTCGTTCCTCTACATCTTTACAGAATTTTGAGTAGGAGACCAGGGTATACACATGCACACACACACACACACACACACACATATATATATATATATATGTGTGTGTGTGTGTGTGTGTGTGTGTGTGTGTGTGTGTACTTACGTATCTATGTATGTATATATGCACATACACACACATACCCCACATGCATACAAACTGAAGTGGGGTCGTGAGACACTCCACTTCAATAAATTGAATTATTTGGAGAAAAGTTGCCCCCAAATTTGTCAAGAGATCGATCTCAGCACTTTTTTGATTTGCTACGCTCATATTCAAACCTCATGGGACGAACTTCTTGTCCAACATGGAGATGACACCAGAATTCGGAACAGACTCCAAAGAAAATTTTCTTAAATAGCACTTCATATTCAAACCTCATGAGTTGTATCTGGCATCGGACTCCAATAGTAGTGGATATGGTTTGAAAATTGCATACCCGATATGATCTGGCATATAAATTCATGATGCAAGATAATATGAACATTAATAATTAATAATGCATATAGCCAACTCCACTTAGTATAGGATAAGGTTTGGCTTTGGTTTTGGTTTGGATGCATGAGATGGATATCCAAATCCACTTTTGAAACCGTATCCAAATTCCAGTTGCGTTTTTTTGTCTAATGGGATTCAGATGCGATATCCGACCCATAACAAACCCCATATCCATCTTTAAGCAAGAAGATATAGTCTTGATTGGCTCCACTAAGCTGTCTAACTATATGGATCTCTCCTCTTTCTCTTTCATTTTAGTTTTGCCTAAATTGGTCTAAAACTAAATTCTTGACAAGTTGTAACCCCAAGATCATATTGTCAAATTTTTTTTAGTACAATGGGAGGCAAATCTGGGTATGCATGCCTGGAATCGAACTTGCGGTTTACAACATGCAAGTCAAGAGCCCTGCCAGGTGAGCCAACGCCCAGAGTGCAAGATCACATTGTTAATCCTAAAGGCAAATGGCCTCTTGCATTAATGGAGGAAGATAATACATATAAATGACACAAGCATTAGTTTTCCGAAGAAATGCCTCTCTTGAGCTCTAGTTGGACACCAACCAACTTGCTGTATTTTTAACACTACTTAGAATGTGTTTAGAGAAAGCTTTTTAGTTCTTTTCGCAACCAAACAATTAAATATGTATGTGCATATAAATAAGGATATGCGTAAAGAAAGCGGAGCGGCTGTATTATCATCCATCTCATCATGGCAGAGACTTCTCTGGTTCATCTCCCAAGAAAGGAGACATCAAACAATTCTCCTTTGAAGATCTTCGGCTTCGAAGTCTCAGACGGCCATGAAATCAATAATTCACAGGCTAATAGTAGTGCATCTATGGAGTCGGGTGCCGCTTCTACCGGTGGTGGTCGGAAATATGAATGTCAGTACTGTTTCAGGGAGTTTGCAAACTCTCAGGCCTTAGGCGGCCACCAGAATGCTCATAAGAAAGAGAGACAACAACTAGGGAGAGCTCAGTTGCGGGCCCGTAGGTCTCTAAAGATTTATGGATTTCCGACGCCGGCTTTTCTGGCTCCTCACGGAGCGAGACTTGTGCCGAATTATGTCGAAGACCGGCACCCTTTCCGCGCACTGATCCCAGCATCATGTGCCACTCCTTGGATGTATCCTGTGAACTCTACAGGTTTTCCTGTTGGATCCTCCGTCAGCTTCCCGGAAATGCCGGTGCAACAGCCGATCTTCTCTTACCAGGCTGCATCAGTACTGCCTGTTTCCAGTGAGTTCCCGGCTTCCCCATCAGCACAATCGTGCAGCACTGTTTCTGCATCAGAATTTTCCTGTGAATACCCAATTAAGACGTCTGGAGTTCCTTCTCTTTCTAAATTTTCCGGCGAGTTACGTGATCACGAGTCGGACCTGGACCTACATCTCAGCCTTGCACCTTGTGCGCCGTGAGTGGTATCTAGGCTCAGTTCCCACATGGAAAACCTTTGCTTCCACTGCTTTGGTTTGGCCTGGCTTAGTCTAACTTGGCTCGACTTGGCTCCCCATTTATCAATCTTATGGGAGTGCTGCAAGAGTAGGTTGGTTCAGAATATCTCTTGACTAGACCTTATGTTCAATGGATGCAATATTCATGTTCTTTTATCTGCACTTCCACTGAGGTTATTGTAAACCACAATTTCGGACTTCACAAGAAGTTTGTACGTATCTAAATTTCCTGTTTTCATTCGTTTTAATAAGAAATGATCGAACAGAATGCGCTTCGTAATCCATTATGTGAAAAGTATTATGAGAATTAGGTTAATCTATATTCAGGCTATCATACCTGAAGATAATCGATACAAGCAGGTGCATATTAGAATTCATAGCTGGACGTTCAATGACTTCAATCTACTTATTTCTTGCTGTTGCAAATCGATTAATATAGCTGATAAAAAACATTTTGAAAACCTTTACTATTTGTTGTCACGGTAGTATCTAACTGGAACATAGTTTTTTTTCCTGGAAGCATATTGAAGCTACTAGGAAAGTCATTTTCCTGTTCAGGGTTGGGTCGGAATGTGG
Source organism: Brasenia schreberi (assembly GCA_036023115.1). Taxonomy (NCBI): domain Eukaryota; kingdom Viridiplantae; phylum Streptophyta; class Magnoliopsida; order Nymphaeales; family Cabombaceae; genus Brasenia; species Brasenia schreberi. The sequence goes on from JAYKKT010000071.1 coordinate 21,242,292, forward strand.
TCGGGGTCATAGAGTTCCGCTACACACACACACACACACACACACACAGAGAGAGAGAGAGAGAGAGAGAGAGAGAGAGAGAGAGAGAGAGAGAGAGAGAGAGAGAGAGAGTCCACAATATTGGTTACAATGCATAGTGGATCACCTGCCCCGCGTATACTATATTCAAGAATCCATGACCTATTGCGTGATTTATGCATATGATTGTTCGAGCACCAATACTTTAGTCTGTGATGGCGATATAGGGTGCATGTGAATAGGAGGTAATTTGAGGGAAGAAGAAGGCATGCTACTTCTCATTCAAATTCCTGTGCTTGGATACATTTTCACAATTATCTCATGAATCATCGGTCCTCCAAAATCTCTGTTTGGACTGCCCACCTCTCCAAGTGAGAATTCATACCAGGGATCGACTTCATGTGTTGGAGAATGAAATAGTAAACATGTTTGGCATACAAAAGGAGCGAATTCCTCAAAAAATTTAGCATAAAAAGTCATTCTCAAGTAAAATTTTGATGGTTGATCAAAACACCCTTGATATCCTGTGTTGTGAGTTGGTTCATTCAAGATAATTTGGACTGAATCATATGCTTCCAGAGAATATATCCACAGGATTTACTATCCAACACATATTTTTGACGGCATAACTCAGAGAATCACCATTTGACAGTTCAAATAACCCTATATATGTATATATATAAAGCTAGGACTGATTTCTTGAAGCTTACCAAAAGTTGCGAACAGAAGCAGGTTCAAAGGGAGCCTTCAAATATTTGCTGCCATCATGAACAAAATGCACTACTTCAAAAAAGAAGAAGAACAAAATGCACAATTTCGGCAGAGAGCTGGTAATATAAACTTCATAATTTGTCATGCGCGCGCACGCACTCACACAACATGTCACAGAGAAAAGTTCTAATGTAAAAGAAAAGCTTCTCCACGGAACTTTAACTTGATATAAATGCATGATTGCTCTGAGTAGTAGTAACCACAACCTTACTCACTTAGCTTTGTCTGTCATGTATGGAACCCTAGGCCTTAAAAGGAGTCCACCTCAAATAAATTAATAATGATTCGCCAATCAAAATCAGTTATAATTCTGGCTATCCTTCATTTAAAGTGGCCGATCATCTTGCTTTACAAAATGTATGTTGGAAGGACTCTCTGCAATTCTAATTGGAAGCTTTAAAGTTCACTGTCGTATCAGATCATCTTTCATCCATCATGTGTCAAAGTTGCTAGGGTTATAAAGAGAAAGCTGATTGCTCAATCAGTAACATAATACTAATCAAGTAAAAGTGTCAATTAATCCCCATGGATAACTAGGGAAATTTGAGACAGAGTAATCAATGTCATATGCTTGGTTGCAGGTGGAGAACCCAACAATTTTCAAAGTCATTGGTGCAAGGACACGGCAGTACACACATAATTTATAATCAATCGCGTAGGTTATCATTTTCACGAATAAAGTAATAATGGTTCCATGCAGTCAGTGTCTTGATAAATTAGCACTAAGAATATTTAAAAATGGGTAGTCATTGAAACACAAGTGAAGTATGGGCAGCGAGTGTTTAGAGGTTCAGCACCCATCTAGATATACGCGGTTGTTCAATAAAACATTTTTATCAATTGCTGGAAAATGTTCTTTTCCGGTGGTTTTAGACCCAACAGTTCTGAATGTTTTTCCGACAGAACTATTTCTGGCGGTTGTAGTTTCGACCACCAGAAATATGTCGAAAATAGTATTTTTTGGAACCACCCCAAATGCTCTGATTTGTAATAGTGGCTTGAATAGAAAGCAGAACATGTTGAAACTATTTCCAATGAGCAGAACATCTGAAATTGCTGAAGCTCTCTTTTATTATCAGATGATCAAACATCCTAGACAAACTGAGGGGAGAAGAAACACAAGTGATCATAGTGCAAGATCTGAACTGGTTACTGCGAATTGCCACCACTTTGTTGCTACAAATTGATGATGTTGGTCGCTTGATTAAGAAGAGTTATCATTCTCTTCTGAGAAATCCATGGCTTGCTTTCTTTCAGCTCGAGCCAAATAAACTTGAGAACAAGCCTTGGTTTCTTCGAGGGTTTACAACCACCTTCAGTTTCTGCATATTCATGAAATCAAGAAAATAATGAGACAAGTTTATTCAACAAGCAAAACCAACAAAGCAGTCATGCCATTACTGAACGGCACTGCATCTTGTAATAGATTGGTTATTTTAGTTTGGTTCGATTACTGAACCCAACTGCATACACCTTTAGCCATCCTGTTTGCTCCTCGTAATAATTTGGATATGGATCTATCGTAATGAACTGTAATGACCCGATTGGGCCCTTTTGAGCCTTTTCCATACTTGGAACCAGGAACCTTGTCCCTCTCCGTCCACTCCCTATCTGCGTGCTGCGTGTTTCCTGCATCTGGTGACCATATGGGAACCATGAACAAAGGTTAGTCTTGAATAGGGTCGCAAATCGTGTCCATCTGTCAGGTTTACGTCATGTCAGTTCCGGTTCATGTTGAAAACAGATTGATGTAAACCTAACCTGCTCTTTTATAGGTCACTTTGCTTAACATTAAGTAAGCCTGACCAGTCTTTTCTCTTGTTGCTTTAGGAAACACGTATCCGACCTGGGTGTGCTGAACCCGAACATGGGCATGGATTTCTTTTTTGGTTTGGCCGGCTCGTGCGTAGGTCATGCTTAAAGCTCCACTGCGAATCTTTATGTTCTGGCCATGCTTGCTTGTGTGCCTAACTGCCTATAATGGTGAAGATTGAAGCTATTCATGCCTGCGGTAATGGCAGATCTACATTGAGCCTAAGTGGGGCGTCCGCACCATCTTAGAATTATAAAAGAAAAAAGAACGTTGTACAAACCACAGATCACAATTGAACCAGTTTGCCATAATATATAATCCACCCACCCTAAACCCTAAAAAAGAACTTCTAGATTGACCACTGTGACTGGGCTCCAATCACGGATAGGCAACAGGCGCAGAGAACGATCTAAATGGAGAGCATAGTAGGCCGAGCCCAATGGCTAAGTGAAGCCCATTTGGCACGGGCCAGGTGTAGATGGAGGGGTCATACGTTGCCGGTCGAGGTTGCTCCGCTCATTGTGTTCTCTACCTTGTTTTCAACAAAGAGTGGGGATGGCAATGTAGCGGGTCGGGTCGGGTTTGCACCCAATCCGAAAACCATATTGATGGTTTTAATACGACAACCTGCGAGCGGTAGATCCAGAATCCACACCCTCACCTCAATGAACCGAGCTGCAATATTTATAAGATATTTTATTATAAAAATCAATTAAGCTTAATGTATTAATTTTTTAAGTATTAGAATGTATACTATTTTATATATATATATATATCATATATATTGCAGGGCGGGTCGACGCTCAACCCCACCTCAATCCAACCTGCATGCAACATGAAATAGAACGAGACCAGACAAGGGATGGGTTCTGAACTCCCCCTGACTGGGGTTGTGACTGCGATCCCCAAGAAAGAGTTCGTGTAGAGGAATCCTCTCCATCGTAGAGCTCTTCTAACCGTGCATCAAATTTAAACTAACACGGAAATCCATAATATCTACAATTAGGTACACAACGTAAGTTGAATCTAAATTCGTGTACATGTTCAGCTTGCCCCTTTTGGTCCCTTTACCACCACCACCACAACAACAACAACAACTAAGCCTTTTCCCATACTAGACGGGGTCGGCTACATGGATTCTTTGTTTCCACAGATCCCTATCGTGTGCCATGTTAGCAGTTAACTCTCAATAAGCTAGATCATTCTTTATTGTTTCTTTCCAACACTTTTGTGGTCGTCCTCTACCTCTTCTAATACTTTCCAATTTTAGTTTTTCTAACCTTCTTACACGTTCTTCTTTTGATCTTCTTTCTATATGTTCAAACCATCTTAAACGATGTTCTCTCATTTTATCCTCTATTGGTGCCACTCCTAATTTGTTTCTAATAACCCCATTATGTATACGGTCTTTTCATGTATGACCACTCATCCATCTCAACATCTTTTGGTCCCTTCTACCACAATGGAAAAAAAATAGTATACATGTCCACCCAAAGTGAATCAAACCGTCAAAACGATTCTAGATATCTAGTAGTTTGGCCGGTTCTGTTTGAGCAAGAAAAAAATCTAACAGTTCAGTTCACAGTTCTAGTATTGGAACCGAACCATGAGTACCGAACTGAACCAAACCACATGTAGATATAAATCTTTATATGTTTACAAATTTTTATTAGTTTTATAACCTTATATACATATAAGAAGGTTTATATACTTGTATGAATATAAATCTTGACAAGTTTATAAGTTTATATACGAGTTTTCTTAACCTCATATACATATAAAATATAAACCATAAATCTAAATAATCTGATAGCACAATACATTATATTTAACAAAATTCTAAAATAAGTAGAATCATATTGAGAACTGAACCAAGCAATTCAGTTCCATTCTGTAAAAGTTAAGAACCGAGACTAATAATTTGGTTATTCGACTAGCCAGTATTGAATAGAGAACCAAATCATATTGTCGTCATGATTTCGATGGACAACTTGAACCAATTCTTAAGTTATAGTCACAATTCTGGTTCTTGGTAAGTTTTCCCTTATGAGAACATCTCAAAAGGTAGTTTTTCTTGAAAGAAAATCTCCTAAAGTTCTTAGATGCCCTAACAACTACTCCAAATGTACAGAAATATTTTAAAAAATGACATGAAAAGTCTCGGTGCCATTTCTTATGAAAATATTAAGCATGATTTAAAGCTACTTCTAATAAAAGGAAAAATAAATTCTGAAAAATGTTTAAGATGATAAAAGATTTGTGATACTCTCACAGAAACTCAAACTTTTCAACAAATTTATGTCTTTCTTGATCTTGGCATTAATATGAGTTTTCTTAATTCTTGTGTAAAAGCACGACAGTTCTAAATATTCCAGAGAAAAGTGTTGCCTATGGAGTAAAGCAGTGGTAAGATGGAGTAGCACCATCATCCTTCTTCTGGCCTAGATATTTTTCCGGGTTGAGGAAAAGTTCAATCGGGCCAAATTCAGGTGAAACTGTTTGTGTAATTTCTTCGAAAAATTGGATCATCGAAGGTTTTTTTTTGGTATGTATATATTGGATTTGGTTCGAATGAGACAGTTGTCTCACCTCACCCATATTTTTTTTCGGTGACAGCCACCGCCTTTCATATCTCCTACTAGACATGGTTGGTTCTGGTTTGACTGAAACCAAGAACTGGAATCAAATCGGGATCAGACCAGTTGTCATGTCAGTCTAAAACCATTAGTTCCGGTTCCAGTTTAGGTCCTAAATAATTTGAAACCAAAAATATTAAAATTTTAAATTTTAACAAATAAAGTATAGAACCAGTGGTTCCAAATTGTCAGCTCCCGTTTTGGCATGGCCTGGTTTCCCAAAAGCTGAAAATGGAATGGAACTAGGTTCCTTCCGATTTTGGATCTGGTTTCGGTTTTAGTCAATTCCTGACCTGGTTTTGTTTTGATTGAAATCGACGGATCGATTCAAAACCGAACATGTCTATCGCTTATTATGTACCCATGGTTTGTTTCAACTATTTAAAAGGAAAAGGATTAATCTTGGTATCTTTTCAATGGTTTTTACTGCAAGAGAAAAGAGTAAGAACGGTGCGTCGGTAGGCAGGGCTGTCTATCCTGGTTGGCATCGTAGAATATCATCATGGTCGTCTCATTGGAAATGCCAGCTCCATCAATGGCGACTAGCGATCCAGACAAGTATGGTTTCAACAATGCAAGGGAAAGGTCAGCTTGAAAGATAATAGCCTTTTGCATCATACCCAATGGTGGACTCAAGAATATTTTTTTGAATTTCGAGTGAATATATTTATATTTTATGTCCACAAAACACTTGTATTTTCTTATAAATAATAACAAACCCCAAAAAAACTCAGATTTAAGGTGATAGGCTGTAACCATTTCGAACGAGATCAAAAGAAAGGAGCTTTAATAGATAGGCTGCTTAAACAGCCTGGCTGATTAATCAATGACTAGAAAGCATCCAAATAGTTGCATATTTTATACTTGATGATTGATCCAGACAAAAATTTTGGATTGAGAAAGAAAGATGGAAAAGACTACCAAACATATAAGCACATAAAAGTGTAAGGAATTATTTCTTTATTTGTAAAGAATTTAAGTTGATTTTATATTTAATTGAGAATGGTTCTTTTTTTAATTTTAGATAATTTCTAAGGGACGCTTCAATTGCCCCATGTGGGTAAGGTTCATGTTTGCCATGGAAATGCATTCCATGTGCGTGCACCTAACTAGGTCGATGCAACCAAACACATAGCTCTTGTTCTATGCATTAGTTAAGGATCGGTTATGACTCAGTTTGAGCTGTATATAGAGCCAATAAGTTTCTAAGCCGGGTGGGGTGGTGGGTCTACGCGACATCAGCGTCTTATTCAGACACATTGGTCCGGCCAGTCACGTGCAATGCGTCCTTAAAGCTATCCTCGTTTTTCGTGGAACACGCGAATGAAGCAGGATCGACCGTTGCGCCAAAATGGGGCCGTAATAGCGCCCTAATGGGAAGAAGCTTGTCATAGATGCTTAAGAGAAGTGTAGTCGTAGCTGAGTCTCTCTCTCTCTCTCTCTCTCTCTCTCTCTCTCCATGGGTTCCATGGCAGAGGCATACAGGCTGGCCGTGGTGATCAAATCCCCTGACGAAGAGGAGTTCCTTCTCGTCAAGCAAACTCCGCCTTCAATGCCGCCCGGCGAGGAGTACGCTACCTACGCCGACTCCGATCTTTGGGATTTGCCTTCGGTTGAGCTCAACGCTCTCGAAGCAATGCAAGAATCGAGTTTCCACGTCGAGCGAGCTGTTGATTGCAATGAAAGTATCGATCTTCGGAAATTCGATCTCGACTCCGCTATTACTCAGGTAGTTGAAGAAGTCTAGTACTTAGGCGTGGATATTGGATAGTTGAGTTTCATGATTTTGAGGTGGTTCTTTCCTAAAGTGTGCTAGCGAAGATCGGGGTTAGGATGCTAGGAACGATAGATTTGTAGTTCGTTCAGCTCTGGTGAATAAGTTACATATACGTCGTTGAAACTAAAGAAATTTAGAGGCGAAATCTGGGACATTTGGGCTTTTGAACTTAAGAAATTTCAGATCTATTTATAATTTATTACTCGTCATTCTATCACATAAACGTTCCTTTAGGTTCTCACATATGCAGGCATGGAAAATTCAAATTTTCAACGTTGGTTGTTCTTGAAGTATGTGGAAGAAGCTGAATTTGGGCCGGATTGTCGTGTTCATACTGTGTTTGTAATTGGAAAATTGGCATATGGCTGCTCAGTTTCATCAGGTTAGTTGCAAAATTACATCTTCTAACATTTTTGCCTTTTCTGTTTGGCATTATCGGCACAAACCGGTGGGCTGCATTAATATATTTGAATATCACCTCATGACCTATAGCTTATTTTCTTTTTTTACCTAAATCATAGATATTTAGCTCAAAGCTAGAGAGGCATTTAGATAAAAGGAAGAGCAAAACTCTAGAGAGAGTTAGTGCTAACCTCAAGCCTCATTGCCATTTTTTGGAAAAAGAAACTACCCGTTTATAACATTAAATATGATCTTTTGCTGTATAGTATTCTAATTGTTTCATCAGTTCAGTAGGGTATAAATGGATGAATGCAAAGGAAGCGAAGAGTTTTCTTGTTCAAGTGAAACCAAGACATGACCGCTTGGGGCCACTAGTGGTTGCTGGAGTCATAGACGGTTCATCTGCTTTCACAAAACTCAAATTCAATTCTAGCTTTCTTTATCAGGTAAGTATATTCTTCTAAAATGCTTATAATTTTGTGCCAGATGTGTGACCTATATGGAGAAGATGGGTGAGCAATGATATCTTGATTGTGACTGATTTTGTCTAGAGATGTCAATATGGGCTGGCCCCTCAGGCCAGGCTGATTTTTTATATATATATATATATATATATATATATATATATATATATATATATATATATATATATATATATATATACATGTATAGGAAAATTGGATATGTTCACCTATAACATGTTGATTCATTGCTTTTGGATGGTATAAGTATAATCTATTTTTTTTAAGAGATTTTGAAAAAAGTATGGACATTATTATTATATTCATGCCACCCAAAAGTAATATGGGTATAGTGAGCACCATCAAAGGTGGATTGGATCCAATCACTCCATACACACACACACATAATCTGCCCCAGGGCCAGATAGGACGAATGGCTTGGCCCTTCTCCAAAAATGGGCCAGAAATGTCTGGCGCTGTTTGATATCTCTAATTTTGTGAGCATGACATCTTAATTCCTCTCTCTTTCACATTCAAAGTAGTCAAATATTTAGAGTCGCTGGAAACTTCTCTGTTGGTCCACTTTACATTTGACATTTTCAGGCTTTCCAGAAGATGCACATACTCCTTGTGATAAATGTTAAAAGGTTTTTTCTATAAAAATTGAATCCACAAGTTCATGTATGTTTAACCCAAATTATTCAGCAGCATAACATGCCAAGTCTTTCGTAACAAGATTGCTCCATGTTTTGTTTAACCAATACATTGCATATGCTTAATATGATCTTCTTCTTATTTATTTTATTTCTAAGATTGTATCACTCTTCATCGAGATATATCTTATATGATGATTTCCTTCAGGAATATCCTCCAGGAATCATTGCCCTACCAATGGGAAGTAGAACTGCAAGGCCATTTAGTACCACAAATTTAGTTGTAGTTGCACCTGATAACTTCTCTGCTAATTCTACGCCTTCAGCTTATTCTGTCAGTGGAGATGCTCTGATAATTGACCCTGGGTGCCACTCAGCACTGCATTCATTGGTACATGATATGTCCTTTTCCTTTAAATTACTTTTTTCCCTTCTAATATGAGAGTTACATCACTTGAACTAACTCTTATGCGGAACAGCTGGCAGAGATTGTAGCTGCATTGCCAAGAAAGTTGTTAGTTTTTGTTACTCATCATCATTATGATCATGTCAATGGTGATGTTCCTTTCCTTAATTGTTATTTAGTTTCTCTAGTTCCTTATGTTCCTATAATATTTTACTGATAACTTTTGCAAACAATTAGTTGTGTTTAACGTTGTCAATGTAGCCATTCTGCCAGATTGGAAGTCAAGAAAAATATTCTTGCACATTTCAACACTTAGATATTGGGTATGAAAATTCTAAGTTTGATCAATTGTGAACAATATGCTTCCCAATGTAATTGTAAAAACATGCGAACTTCTCTGATAAGAAGAAAGAATGGCAAAATGTACTTCCGGCCCTAAACTATTAAAGGGTCCACTGATTCTAACACACAGGAAGAAATGGGCATGACCCTCAAAGAAAATGATCGCATTTCAAATCCTTTGGTAGAACTCAAAGCACAAGCTTTCAGAGTTCCTAACAGCTGGATCAGCAGCCAACGAAATGGCTGCAACTTGCACTTTAAAAAGCTAGCAAACTTTTTGAAACTTCAAATCGTTGGGATGACAAAAGACTTAAATGCTCATGGATGGAAAACTAAAATAATGGTGAGGTTAGTTACCCCAAGGAAAAAGGTTTCATGTTGACAAATAAACAACCATTTCATGGTGTTGATCTCATGTTGCGCAACAAGATAAAGAACCAACTCAGTGCGATGCTTGGCATGCCATGGCTTACAAAATATTAACTGCAATTTATTTGTCAACAACATTTCTTCAGGTAAATGCCTGGAAAATCATATTTCTTGCCTATGAACTCTTGGATAATGCCTTTTTCATGCTCTTGAATTAGTCATGTGCTGTATATTTGCTTTCAGGTCTTTCAGTTGTTCGGAGATATAATCCTGATGCCATACTTCTTGCCCATGAAAATACTATGTCTCGGATTGGGAAAGGTTGTTCTTCATCTATTTCATATTTTTGTTGTAGTTTCTGTTTCTGGAGATTATATGGGTCAAACTATTCTCGAAGGGTTTTAATTATACATATGGGCAAGTTTGAGCGTGATAAACACATAATAAAGTATTAATGTTTTTGGCTGTTGTAATTTTTTTCTGTTGTTTTTTGGTTAATCATCTCACATGTTTTCAGTTTGAAGTCTCATAATCTTTGATTTTCTTAGCAAGTATAATGCCAGATGTTATTATGCCAATTCATGCATATATGATTGAAATATAGACTTCTGTGAAGAAAGAAATCGGTTTCAGATTGTGGAGTACTATAAGCATTCTGGGGGTTGGTTATCTGCTTTTCTAAGTTAATGTGTAGACATGCTGTATGGCAGCAGGTAAATCTCCTGGATGATAAAAACCTTCAAATATCATTTTCTAACAAAGGCTTTAGGGATATGATAGTGCAGAATGTGGTGATGGAGATAGTGCAGAATACAGTGTTCTCTCATCAATCTACTAAATTATGAAGCCAAGGCAAATTATCTCAAGTTCATTGTGGAGGATTCTCTGAAGGGTGAAATGGAAGAAGTCTGCACACCAATCATCTTTTTTCTTTCTTGTTGGTCTGGATGGAGAGAGAGACTGCAGCTACTAGTGGCTCCAGTCTATCTCTATTTCCGCTTCACGTTTTTCATTTGTTGAAAGTAACTTTTCCATCTTATATGTCTCCGTTAGAGAAACATCTACTTCCAACCATCTGTGCTCATCATCTATTGGAAATATTGCATCTTCTCATTGCTTATCATGGACCCAGTCTATCATTCTATCTTCAACATCAGAACTTTCATCTGCTTGAACCCAGTTGCAGTTCCCTTCTTTCATTACAGCCAAAAATATGAGAAGAAGGAAGCTTGACAGGAGAAAGATGTATTAGAGAAAAGCATCCAAGGTGTATAGTTTAGAAGTTCTTTTAAGAGTCCAAGGTGTATGTTTCAAAAGCTGTAAGGTGAACTAGTATAGATTTACTATGATTTTCATTGATGACATCCTGGTTCACTTGTAATAGGAACTCATATATGTTCATGGTACTCTTGCAATGAGATTGCCCTAAAACTTAATCAAAGAATTTACAACAAATTATAAACAAAATTTTTTAATATGAATATACACTATCATCAGAAGGGTTATTGAAGTGTACAAATCAGTTAAGCAATCACATTGCTCGATCACATGGCAGGCAAACAGCTTACACATTTATCTTCCAACCTTCTCTAGACGCTACTCAATGAAATGAATGCGTGTCCCTTTGTTGATGTTGATAGAGTTTTTCCCTGAACATTATGCCTAGTATGGAAATATACCTTCTCTCTACAATGAATTAGTTTAAGTTTATCAAACTGCTGGGGATTGGTGGATCGGCTGACCATAGTGCTGGGTTGACTGGCATTTGAACCACAATTATTTGAATTTGTTCTTCCATACATAGGGTTGGAGTAGATTGGAAAAATTAATGAACAAAGCTTGTCATGGTAGATACCTACCCATGGCTTTATGAGGACAGTTTATGAAATGCTTCTGGCCGAAGCTTTTCATCATTGTTTCTGAGAGATGTAGTGTTTCAAGTTAAACTAAACAAATTCCCCGCTTTCCTCTACTAATGATATCTGGAGTTTTCTTCCATTCAAGATTTAATGTCTCCCGCTCTCTCATCCTTCTATTTTTATGTTGGACAGGTCTGTGGCCTCTTTCATACATCCCAGTTTCTGGTGGTGACAAGCTTTGCATTGCCGGTGATGAACTACAAGTTATTTCTGCTCCGGTACTTCCAGACCTTGCCATATGCCCTACCGATTTCCAAATTTGAAACTGATTCATTTGCATGCATGGATTGGGTGCACTTAAGTTGCTTACAAATGAGATGGCTAATGGTACCTAGATTTGTTTTAGTAGAGATCCAGATGAATCACTGGTCTTATGCATTGGTTTTCTGAATTTGAGCGTAACTATTTCTGTAACTCTATCAGTGGTGTTTGCATATATTACCTGACTGTGTTTGGTATCCTGAACTTTTAGAAATCATTTAGTGGGGCCCATGGTTATTCATCGGTTATTGTTCAGTTCAGTCTCTACAGGGCTTTACCTTGAACAGTGATGATTGAGTCTTGTCTTGCTGCTTACATGTAAAGATGATCTCCATATTATACTGATACCTTTTTATGGTTTAGGCTCAGGTTCATGCTTGAAGTTATATAAATTTTCCTTCTTATCTTGAATAGGACTGCACTGCTGCTTGTTTTCCGTCGTGTCTATTTGTAGTATCTATTCTCATTCATGATTCAACTTGTAAGATATTTAAGTCGAGAAAATGTCTGAGATTCGTTCCTGTGAAAAATCTACGGATGGTGAGGTTCACCCTTTCTTAGCTGGACCAACCCCAGATAAAGGAGGGTTGGATTCGGTACAGATGGCATTGAAACTTGCTTGCATCTTTTATCATGAGCCATCTATCCAGCTTTCATGCACTGGGTCCCATCACATTCAAAGTTATCATGCTTGAGAAACAGGAGTAGAGATAGATTATTTCACATAGGGTTTAGGCTTTTGAACGTTCTTCATGCGTTTCTGTCATATGTCACACTTGATCAAATGTTATTGTTGACTTGGATAAGAATATTCTGTTTGCTTCTTGTAATGTTATCTTCATTAATCATGTTTTTTTCCTTATAAGATTTTCTTGGTTGGCAGGGGCATACTGATGGTCACATGGCATTGCTTCATACCAGTACAAACTTGGTAATTGTTGGCGACCACTGTGTTGGGTGAGCATTTTCTGGCACAATTAGTTTAGTAGTAAAATAAATAGATAAGAGATTGAATCGCTTAACCTTCACACATGGTGGAAGTATAAACTGCTATATCTTGTTTCTACAGTTCTCATCCTTAAATCCCATTTAGTCTCATGTGTAAATTTATATAAATTTTAATATTTTGTCAATAGCGATGTAGCATAGACCTTCAAGCACTTGATCCATGCTACACATGGGTATAAACAAACTCTTAAGCTTTCATTGTTTGCTGTCCTCATACCATCTGTCGTAATGGTCACCTTTAGTGATTGGACATCCGTTACCAATTTACACATTTGTCTTACTGCTTGACTTTACTTGTACGATCTTTCAACTTTTCCAATTCCTTATTTGTCGTCGACCTCTCAGGTCGAATTTGTACAGGCCTTCATTGAGTTCCTGTCATGGTATAACCTTTTAACCTTTTCAAGTCTTAGTGATTTTTAATGGTATTATATATTCAACCTTTTCATATTATTTCTCTTTATTTCTTTTCTTAGGAATTATTTGGTCCGCGCCCTGATCTCTCAGTTAGTGAGTGGTGATCCACTATCAATTTCTGCATCGTTTTTTATAGGCTTGTTTTTATTTTGGCTCCAATGTGAAACATCATCTGAACTAATCAACCCCAAAAGAATCAGATCAAAGCTTATTTTTCCCTAGGGGCAGAGATAGTTTCATGATCTGTGTAGCTGTGCTCTATGGTAACATGATAAGAAACACATTAATTGATGTGCCAAAACTTGAAACTACATTGCTGGACTTAGCTGATTTACTAGTGGAAGTTCTCAGTAGGGTTTATTTCTCTACATCATATTACTGCAGTGGATCAGTTTATTAAGTTGTGCAGCTTACTGGCTTGGAAGAAGTGATTTCTGGTCCCATCCTGGTCCATGCTTTTTCTTGCCTCTTCTAAACTCCTATTCTTCCCATCGGTACTTTCTGAATAACCGAGTGTAAAAGATTTCATATGTTCATGCACATGTATTCTTTTATGCATTGATATGGTGCAGGCATGTGAATGCTATATATATACATATGCTTGAATGCAGGTGTGCATATCTATAGTTTATAGTTAATTAAGTTTAAATAGTCTCCTGACAATTACTGAATTCAATAATTAACATTTTATCATAACTTTTAATAATAGCTTGAGGGGATCAGATACCTGCTCTTACATGCAAATTTCCTCCGGAACATGCTGGTTCATTTAGTTTTATTTTTTCAATGTTCGTGTGTTTTGTTTAATCAACTTATTGTTTTTCCCTTTAGGAAAGGGAGTGCAGTTCTAGACATAGGATCTGGTGGAAACATGAGGGTAAGCATGCCTTCTTTTTCCGGTCTTTTATTGCACTACAAAAGGAAGTTTCTCTTTTTCTCTGCTCCTCCAGTGCACCCTTTTGTAATCCAAACAAGACATCCGAATTCCGATATAAACCCCAGCATGGCAAAATATTTTTATTCTAGTAGAGGAAAAAATTAACGTACAGTTCTGCTATTTGTTGAGTGGCATTTTCAACAAGATTACAATGTGGAATTTTTAGTACTTGTTATGGTTTTTTATGCAAGGCAAGACCTCAGTTTGTGGCTTCATTGGACATCACAAACACCAGAATCATAACCTCTCCTTTTCTTTTCAGAATAAAATCAACAAGTCCCATGGATATTTTTGAATCTGTATTTGGGATGCATGTATCATGTATCATATCCAACATGGTATAGAGATTTTTTCTTCTCTCGGATTTAGCTGGAAAGTGTTTGAATCTATGATTTGTCTTGCCTGTATATTATCTCACTAAAGTTCCAAGAATCTCCTGAGTTATAGTCGATACAGTTGCATACCTACTGAGACAAGCACATATGGATGTGCGGAACCGTCAATGAAAATGTCAAAATTGATTTTTGAAAGACATCCACGGAATAAAACCTTTCACCTTGTTGTCTAGACACTAGAGATCCTCATTTATGGGGATGGTTGTCCAATCCTAGTGGGACTTGTGATTCTTGTCAGCAACTTAATCTTGTCTTTCATATACCAAGAAGACCATGGAGTTTTGACAGTGTATGTGTCTATGAGTGTATTTGCGTATGTGTGTTTGTGATAAAGAATGAAAATTTTGCTCAATTCCAGGGTCGATAATTGTTCATGGACCAAGTGAGTGTATTTTACTTAGATTTCTTTCTGGAGATGTATCTATTTATCCCACTAGTTTCATACTATTACTGGTTCCTACCAATGACGTTCAACAATGACGAAAGTTTCAATGGCATATTGTACCATGGTTTAATAGTTATAGTTTCACGTACTGTCTGCAGGATTACTTCCAAACAACTTACAAGCTCTTGGAAGTTCAGCCACATGCTCTTCTGCCCATGCATGGAAGAATCAATCTTTGGCCTATACAGATGTTATGCAGTTATCTCAAGTATGCCACACATCTTTATATTTGGCTGCCTTATTATGCCTTTATGTTGAAGTAAAAATACATTGGTGGTCAACAACTTTTATGAATTTCAATGATACCTCATCATGTTAAACTTTAGATTCATATTTCCAGAGCAACCATTTATATGCATAAGAATATATATGTCCTAAATTTCTTGATGCAATATTTTCATTTGTCTCACATTTCATAATCAGTGAATCTTTATCGCTTTTGGGGCCATAAAGGGATTACAACAACAACAACTAAGCCTTTTCCCATACTAGACGGGGTTGGCTACATGGATTCTGTTTCCACAGATCCCTATCGTGTGCCATGTTAGCAGTTAACTCACAATAAGCTAGATCATTCTTTATTGTTTCTTTCCAACACTTTTGTGGTCATCCTCTACCTCTTTTAATACTTTTCAAATTTAGTTTTTCATACCTTTTTACAGGTTCTTCTTTTGATCTTCTTTCTATATATCCAAACCATCTTAAACAATATTCTCTCATTTTATCCTCTATTGGTGTCACTCCTAATTTGTTTCTAATAACCTCATTATGTATACACTCTTTTCTTGTATGACCACTCATCCATCTCAACATCTTCATTTCTATCACAGACATCTTTTGTACATGATGATTAATTGCCCAACACTGAGAACCATAAAGCATGGAAGGCCTAATTGCTGCTCTATAATATTTACCTTTTAACTTTAATGGTATCTTCTTATCACAAAGAATACCTGATGCTCCTCTCCATTTTAACCAACCAGCATTAATTCTATGCGTAACATCTCCATGAATTCTTTCATCACTCTGAAAAATTGACCCTAGGTATTTAAAACTTTCCTTTTGGGGGATGTAATGTGTGCCAATTTTAATTTCTATGTCCTCTCAAGTAACCAAATGATCAAACTTACATTCCATATATTTTATCTTTGTTCTACTAAGTCAGAGGCCTTTGCTTTCTAATGTTTCTCTCCATAGTTCCAATTTTGTATTAACTTTTTCATTAGACTCCTCCACTAACACAATGTCAGCAAAATTTTGAATCGTGATAAGAGCGATAATTTAAAGGTTGCCAAGAATATCCAGAAAGTATCCATATATTTTCAGAACATGGCCTGTTTTCAAAATTTTGCATGCAAATGCAATGTCACATTATTAATTTGATGCTCGCAAGAATAAAAATTACTTTGTAATTGTATTTCATTTTGATGTCCACTTTTGCTCTTTCTCCTTTACTTACATTTTCTAATTAATATAAGTATTTTTCCATAAAAACTTGCTCAGATGTCGCTGTCTTCCACTTCTCTTTCATGTCCTTTCCGTTTTGCTATCTCAACTGTAAATGGTACTGTGGAAATTTTATGTGATGATGCTCCTAGTTGCAATTTTTTTATGTTAAAAATCTAAATAATTTACTCCGTATAATGCAATAGATGCCCTCTGATATTGTGAAACAGTGACAGTTGGTTGGATATGATCAGTATTGTGATCCATTGACTTATTTCTGCTTTATATTCATCCGCATTGAGGCCATCTCTCTGTTTGTTTGGGATGAAACAGTGAAATCTGTTGCTTTGTTTAAGTGGTATTCGTTTCTTAGTGATACATCAACATGGTAGGTGCATAAACATAGACATGGTTTATCTTATAGGAATCGCAGGGACAGAGAATATGCTATTTTGAAAGTAATCCAGGATGGAGCAGAAACACTGTATGATATTGTTGCCAAGTGTTATGCTAACGTGGATCTGATGTTATGGGTGCTTGCCTCATCAAATGTGAGATTGCATGTTGACCATCTTGCTAATCAGGGAAAGCTGCCTAAGGTACTAAATCCATTGCACTCATTTTTATGGTATGAGATGCCAAGTGTTTTACTTCACCAGGAAATAACTGGGCCATAAATCTACATGCTCATTCCACCTTCAAAGCAAAACCAAAACTAAGCCTAGTCCTACACTAAGTTGGTCCACTACATGGATTCTTGTCCACCATTGTATTCTATATTGTGCCTTATTAGCATTTAACTCCATAAAAGCAAGTTTCCTTCCAACACTTAAGGATTACATTTGAAGTTACCAATACCTGTATGTTTTCCTCATAGTTTTCCAGTTCTTTTTCTGGTTTCATTTTAAATTACAATTTCAAGTTTTCCATGAGTAAGAAAAATGATATTGAAACCTGTTAAATTTGTTATTTTTCCATCTTATTTCGTAGTTCTAGAGTTCTTTTAAAGCATATGAGATTTTTTGGAGGTTCTTATGAGAAAAAACACCTTTTGAAAGTCTCTCTGAAGAAAATCCTTAGTGTGAAAACGCTGAGAATAAGAACAGAAACGTCAGAAGCACAAGTTTTTCCATGCTTAAAATTGCTTCCTGTTTTGACAATTTACCTTCTTTATGAACCTAATGTTGAGCATGGATCTTATGTTCGACTTTTGTTCATTTGGCTGCTTCATGGTTTCAGCTACTAAGTTGTTAGACCTCCCCACCTTTCAGGCTCACCAGCCTAGAGTAAAATTCATCAAAGATGCTTTTCTCATTCAAAAAGATCCTGCCATTACTTAACAGTCTATATCTACTCAACACTCGAACTGATTATCCTTTATCTATGTTAGCTATTCTTTGTGGTCTATGATACCTTACTTGGAAACCTTTTCTTGTATATACTTTTCATAAGAAAATTAGTCCTGAAAATTGCCCCAACTGAAACCAAATCCAAGCCTTTTCTACTCTAGTGGTCTTGTCTAGATAGGCACAGTCACTTGCGAGATTTGATTTTGTACCATATGGTTTTTGGCTCCAAAATATTAGAATTTCATTACAACACTAGGCCAGCCTTTCCTCTATTAAAAGTATTCACCGTCTAATTCTTTGCTAGAAGGTCTGACATAGTTTTATGCTGGGAATATGCAATCTAGCTTAGCCCTCTTTTCTTAGTCTGTGCTTTAGAACTGGCATCTTTGGAATTGACAAAAAAATCATTATTTCCTAATTTTCACTTTTTATCATCTATTTTCGAGGAATTTGATAGATTTTTAATAAATGTGTCTCGAGAATATCTTCTGAAGAAAATGCTCCTTAGAAATTGTCATGAGCGAGAACAGAAACTACAGTGGAGTGTTGAAAGTCTGTTATTCTCAACTCTAGTAATCACCTGCACAAATCAATGTTTCTTTCTAGGGAGCATATTAGATCTACTTATGATTTCTCTAGGCACTCACATCTTTCGGTTATATCATTGCACAGCTAGGCATAGTTTCTAGGCTCTCCTCCACTGAGAACTTGTCATTTGACCTGCAATTATTTATAATGGAGATGAACATGGATTGATTGGATGATACATTGAGATTTCAGGGCTTCTCGTTGGACAGATTCTATTCCAGCTATGAATCCTTCTTCTGCAAAATGGGTGTTGACCCACCAGAATGAAAGGGATATCTGGTCATCTAGCATACGCCAATTCTTTCTCTCTGCAATTCCCACATTTTCGCTTCAAATATGTTTGTCTATTGTTGCCCTTTTGAAAATTCAGATTGAAAGGATTTCTCTGTTTCTTGTCATTTCAAATATCAATTTTCTCTGTTGGTGGTAACAAGGATTCAATTACTGATCTAGTACGTAATTTTTCATCTTCTTCTGTCTCCTGAATGAAGCTAGTTCTTTTGATTTTCAGATTTTGATTTTCATTTTGATCAATTGCAGAAAGAGTAACAATTAAGTTATACCTACGCTCAAATCTAGACCA
Source organism: Brasenia schreberi (assembly GCA_036023115.1). Classification (NCBI taxonomy): domain Eukaryota; kingdom Viridiplantae; phylum Streptophyta; class Magnoliopsida; order Nymphaeales; family Cabombaceae; genus Brasenia; species Brasenia schreberi. Next base: position 21,261,288 of record JAYKKT010000071.1, read on the forward strand.
TCCGATAAGATCACGTTCTAACAATTACAATAAATAATTAAAGTTCGTTCTCATAATTATGTGATTTTGAGTACTTTAACTATTGGAAAAACACGTTACCCTTTAATGTGGTTAATTCTCTTGGTTGAGTTCAGCTTCTCACATCTGAGTAGGCAGCTCTGCTTCTGGTGGGCTGTTCGCTGTCCTGAGGACAGTATTTAGTGGATTTAATCTCTTCCGGATTAGCCAATTGACATCTTCATGTGAAAGAAAAGTTGATTCTCTTGATTTGGCAAGCCAGATAGAACATGCCAAGGTTGGCCAAGGCAACAAGTCATCAAACATTACGCTCTGTTTACATTGACAAGCTGACAATATCATGTTGAGAGCAACTTCTCTTTGGGAAAAATCTTCAATTATATTTTCTTGGGGTTTTACTGGAAACCAATGGTACAAGAAAATCTTCTAGGGGTTTTAGTGGAAGTAAAGAGAAAAAAAAGTGAATATCTAGAAATACAGGCATGCTTTCTGAAGGCAATTTTTTTCCTGTGAAAAGTTTCAAGATACTTTTTAAAATGCTCGTACCTTTTAGAACGTGCCAGTAAGGGGAACGTTTTCACCAAAAAAATGCTCAGCGATGGCATTCTGAGGTTAGGCTGTCCCCTGATGGATATGCACACACTTGGGAGTTGGGATTGAACTTGTGGCTTTCTGCATTGCCATGTACATTTTAGTTTTGATTAATTCAGTCAATAGTATTGCTTGAGCCATGGAAAAGCTAGACTTTCTTAGTTTTGCCAACTTCTAATTGAAGACTATCACCTGAAGTAATCTCTTAAATCCAAACAGATTTGGAAATTCAACACTCTTCCCTTTGAAAGCTCAAAAGACATGCAAACTTTCATCAGTCATTTGGTTGCATGAGTTAGATCATTAATTTTCTTTTGTAAATCCAGAGTCCAAACATGAACAATTTCCTTGTAACAGTGGTTGCTGCATGCTGGTTAGCAGTTGAAACTCCACCATAGTCGAGTCACAGCCTTGGTGCTATCCTGCAAATTACACAGTCGGCCATGACTGATAACTGAGTTCAACTGATTGTAGGTTTTTCCTTGTCGTGGTATCTTACTTGGATTAGGATTCCTAGGAATCTGGGATTTGTGGCTTGGGGCATGTCCATCACTATTGGAGTTTGGATCTGCCAACTTCGACCCCATACAATTTTGATGATCTTTGTTTAAACATTTTTTTCACTAATTTGGGAAGGTGGGTTTAGGCAGACCCCTAACAGATACACATCCGAGGTATTGAATTTATGACCTAATCCTTCCCAAGGAACCAGCTATCAGATGAGTTTTGCCCCTTCAGGCACTTAACAAATAATATGTTATTCAATTTCTGGTTGCATTACCTTTCAGGATTTCTCCTTGGTGAAATTCCGGGCAAGTTGCAGACTGAGGTTTCTGATCCCATTTTTATGGATCCTGGCACGAAGAAAGATAATGTTGAGGCACATTATCCCAATCTTGATTGTGATTTTGGCAGTGGCGATTTTGGCCCTTGCTCACTAGTTAATGGTTTATGTCAACGCCATGCAACAATGGGCCCGATCTCATAGCATATATAGTTTTCTTCTACTGCTATTATTCATAATTATCTGCTTGATCTCAGAAGGTTACTTAGAAAATGCAAATTATGCAATTTTACACTGCACTTTTGCATTTTGCTGCCACAAATGCCAATCTTTTCTGATATATAGACACTTGAATTTCCAAGAAATAACCAAGAAGCATCTAGTTACTGTAAGTCTTTGTTTGTTTACCTTTATATGTCAAAACCTAAACCAAAACCAAGTCTTCTCCCGCACCATGTAAGATGGTCTATACAGATTCTAACTCATTGTTGTGGTGGATCTTGTGCCATATTAGCATTTAACTCGAAAAACAAGATCATGTTTGTGGTTTTCCTTTGAACGCTTTTAAGGACTTCTTGCACCTTTGTAGATGTAATTATAAACAAAGAGATTCAAAACGGCGTTCAATAGCTTAAACAAAGGATAGCTTGAGGGTGTTATTGACTAGAGGTATGTGAAAGAAGAACAGTGACAAGCCATGTGCACAAATTCTCGAAACACTAGGTGCCTGAAAAGTTTGACATCAGTTACTCTAAACACAAATTCTCAATATGGTAGGTGCCTGGTCGTAATTTTTCCTAATTTTTATTTGTTAGCATGAGTTTAAATGACAGAGGCTAAAGCATACAACTCAAAAGTGTTGTCAATGATGTATCATTTATGTACAATTTTACTGTACAGTATTTATAGCATATCGTATAGTTGCTTATGGGGGGTGTCTGAGTAGGAGGCATGGGAGTTCCTGTTGTAATCAAACATGGACACGGGCACGTAATAAGACCATGCTTTTTACCCAAATTATGAGGCGCATGGGCCGCTGGAACTGGCTGTAGTTCTAGTTCCGTAGTCCCAGTCTTGCAATCAGGCACCCCCTAAGAGACAATTGAAAGGCTTAGCATAAGATATGGTATGGCACTGTATCCTCCTTATCTTACCAAAGGCTATCTGGCAGTATATTGTACAGTGGGACTAATGACAAGGACACATACTTACAACCTTGAGCCCGATTTCTATATGGTTTCCAATGGACTGCACAGATGAAGAAAAAAGGAGTTAGCCATGTCCAAAAGATTGGTCTCTCAAGATATCTTTGGATTCATTTGGCAATAGATGAAAAAGAGGGTTTTATATTTGAGGGTGTTTGGTTGGTTGATCATCATAAAAAAGGCAAGCACACATTAATTCATGGAAACAGGCACTGGGTGTTATCTGTCATCCATATGATCATGCTTTTATATAAAACATGATATATCTTTTCTAAATTTAGATGACTTTATAATCGAAGATTGATAATAAAGGTGACCTTGAATTCATTTAACCAAGCTCAGTTACATATCTCTGCAAACTGATCTTTGAGACGGGCAGCCACATTGCGTGCAATCCATGTCAATGTTTGGAACCATTTATAGATTTGTCAACTAAGTTTGTTCCTGTCAAACGCTACTGATCTTTGGTATGATGGCGGTTCAGTGCTTCAAGTAGTTCGTGTCATGTGATTTTATGTTCGTGCCAAAAACAAAACTCAAACACAGCCCAGTTTTTTGGTACAATCTGTGTGAATGCAAACACCGGCATTTCGGGTTTTCTTCATGTCAAATTTTTGTCTGGAGTGTTAGATTTCCATCAATTTCTGAGGTCATGCCATTTAGAGATCATTGTAAATTAGAAACAAGTTGGACTTGAATAGAACGGGGCCATTTTCGTGTCACTTTGCATGAAGACGAACCTAGATTTTCCGGGTCACATTTGTGTCGGGTTTTCGCTGTCACCCCGAATCTTCGGTATCATATTAAATCAACAGAAAAGGTATTCCATATTAGAGATGAATGAATTACTGGGAAATGCTGGTGAGAGAGGATTGAATTTCGAATCCCATTTAGGGAAAATGGTTCAAAAGAGTGGGTTTGTGGGCCTTCTAGACCAGCTTGATCGAAGGGTCAGGCTCGTACTTTTGATGCTCATGCCTGAAGGAGCAACCCGGGAGATCTGTTGGCAGGAAGCATTAGAAATGCTTAGGGCCCTGATAAGGGCACAGTCCAATATTATATTAAGTTTATCTTTTCTCTAGTTAAATGCTGATTCAAAACACGAATGAGCACAATGATTTAACAGCACTGGAAGTGGAAAAGGCTTGGTTTTGGTTGGATAAAGATAGACACCAACGGAGCGATTAATTAGAACTTACGGATTCTAGTTATATAGTGTTACAACTTGTTCGAACGATTACAGTAAGATTAAAGAACGATGTAGTTGTGGATATTTCTCTCTCTCTCTCTCTCTCTCTCTCTCTCTCTCTCTTTCTATATATATATATATATATATAGACATGTATATACCATATATATATACCATATATATACATACATATACATGTATAAAACCTACTTTGCAAGCATTACTGCTGCAACGTATTCAGATATTACGTACGTCCTTGCTCAATAGCTAAATGCAGATTACGCCACACATGATGTGTTCATCAATTGGATGCGCCACATAAGTCATCAGGTATCATCCATGAGAGAGAGGGGGAGAAAAATCGCTGGCTCTCACAATATTCACGAGTTCGTCCATACCCGAAATTCAAAAGCTTGCATAGCCCCTCTGCACATATACACAATCCCTGCACTTAAAACCAAAGAGTTGAAGAAAAGCAAAATAGAAAAAGAAAAGCTAGAAACTAAACCGACGAGTATAATTGATGAGAGAGAGAGAGAGCTGGCTCTGTCTCTCCTTACTGTAAATGCAAAAGCCATGCACGCGCTGTGTAATTCGCTGCCTATCGTGTTAGGGAAAGAGAGGGTGAGCGTGCCGCGTAAGTCTCCTTCCCCTCTGCCACCTTGCCGCGCCATTTGAGGAACCTCTCTCTCTCTCTCCCTCTAAATATTCCAACTTTAAATGTTACTTGGACCAAAATGAAGCTCTTCAGCAGCACAGCTGCATCACCACTATAAACATCCCAACATTAAGATGGTTACTTAGTTGCAGTAAAATGAGAGAAGCAGGTAGCCCTCTCTCTCTCTCTCTGTGCATTCCAACTTTAAATGTTACTCAGGTGTATCAAAATGAAGTTCTTCAGCAGCATAGCTGCACCACCACTGCAAACATCCCAACTTTTAAACGTTGCTTAGTTGCACCAGAATGAAGTCATCAGAAAAGAGATAAGCAGGTAGCGTCCTCTCTCTCTCTCTCTCTCTCTCTCTCTCTCTCTCTCTCTCTCTCTCTCAAAGTATCTGTACTTCTGATTCTTCGTTTTCATATTTGACCGCAGGAGAGGCGGAAGGTCTTCACCAAGAATATTATTTTTCTCTTCATGAATATTTGGCAAGAGATCAGTTGGTGGGGAGAGAGTGGTATGAGTTTCTCCCCTTTCCCTTTCTTATATACCCAATAAAAGAAATATATGGTCCCTCGGTGCTGCTTCTGTCAATTTCTGCTCTACCTTAAGCCTTAGATGTTCTTTAACCAAAAATTGGCTGGAAATGGAGAAAATTCAGTCTACGTTGATGCCGGCGGTTCATTCAGCGGCAATCGTGGATATGGTTTTGATCTATCGCACGCACAGACACATACATATGGTTTTCCCGTCTTTTATTGTGGAGAAGCTCATCATGATCTACCCATTGCGGAAGTCGGGTACAAACTATTGGATTTATATTCAACGGTCATTGTGAGTAATGTTTGAAGAGCAAAGCAAGAGCACCCTCGTAGATACCATAAATAAGAGGATTAAGGTTAGCTGACGACTAGTTAGTATTGGCAATGGGTCTGAAGAAATAGGCTAAACATTGAACGGTAAATTATTCTCCGCCAAACCATCACACACACACACACACGTTCAGGAAGGAAGCCAAGAGTGAAGATGACCTTGACGAGCGTCCCTCATCATTAGAGAATAAAAGTAACTTATTTGATCAAAACTGTGATGTTGGTATATTTGTCTTCCAATTAAAAAAGAGTGCTGCTCGGTTACTGGGTCGACTCCTGACCTGCAGGTCAGGACTAGTCACCCCGGGAAAACATCCGGTGCCTCGTGGGGCTCTGCCAAGCCCCATCCTGCACGCATATGGGAAAACAAAATGCCTGCTCACAATGGCCGATCCACATGCCCAAATTCTGAGAGAAAGAAAGACTATAGCCCACCGTTATTAAATCCATGAACTATAAAAGAACCTACAGTATAAACCGTGTCCATTATGTGAGTCCTCATCTCGCGAAGAAGCCCCTGGCTATAACTTTTTGTCGAAAATGTACCCGCAAAATACCGTGGGCTATTCGCCCAACTCTGAAAGTTTCTTCATCGGCATATGCCTAATCAGGAGATTGGTGAAATGCAGCTCTGCTGGAGGAGATTAAGTAATGAAGCAGACAAAAGAGTACAATGGGGTTCACATGGAGAGGATCATATGGTGCGTATTACTACTTGGTTCAGGAACGATGGCAGGGATTATAATTGGGTACTGCCTTAAGCCGGAATTGCATCAAGATTATGACTACACAGCCACAGTTCATTTTGGCCTCATTAAGCCTGCTGCTCTCCCTCCCTATCCCCATTCATGTTCACCATCCCTCCAAGATTGGATTGCCCCATCCAAGATTACTCACTCAATGACTGATGAGGAGTTGATGTGGCGAGCTTCGATGGTGCCACGTGTCGGTGCGTACCCATATCCATGGGTCCCAAAGGTTGCATTCATGTTCTTGACCAAGGGGTCCCTACCACTTGGGCCATTCTGGGAGAGGTTCTTTCAGGGTCACATCGGTCTTTTCTCCATCTACGTGCATGGCCCACCATCGAATAATGTGGAGGCTCCTGATTGGTCTTTTTTTCATGGAAGAAGGATTCCAAGCCAGGTCAGCATCTTTCAATCAGACTCAGTTTAGGTTAATGGATGAGTTGAAACTGAAAGGTTTGGTAAACTGCCTGCAATCTATACTTTGTAGGCCAATAAATGGATTCCTAATGATGAAGAAAGCACTTGGAACAAGATCAGAAGAAAGGACCGACCCTTCAACACAAACCCTTTAAGTGCGAGATCATAAATTAATCTGGAAATGAGCATCTTTAGAAAAAAGAACTGTATCAATGTACAGAGTCCTAAAACCATTAAAAATGGTAATTAGATCTCTATTAATTCCCCATAATTTTTTTTTTAGTAGGTTAAGACAGACAGATATTTGGATAGAGGATCCGATGCATCTCTTGCGAGAATGTTTAAGAAATCTGATGGTGAACACTGTAAGAATTGCATATGGAAGCATCAAGGAAACCATAAAACTTGATCTTGCTTTTGTGGAGTTAAATCGCTAATACGGTAGAAGGTCAACGGTAATGGCAAACAAAAACTTGTTTAATGGATTCTACTTTGTATCGGTAGGCTTGCTTTGGCTATGGATTCTACATGGAAAGGCTACACAGTCAAGCACTTTCAATCCTGAGGGTGTGTATTACTGCCATTTCATGATCTCAATGCTTAGAAGCTAAAAGTTCAGCTCTAAACGGAGAGAGCATAGTTTGTTACTTGAAAAAGGTTTCTTGCCCGAAATGCTCAAATATGTCTTCCGTAAGTAGCATAGATATATAGGTATACAGCCTTTGGGAGGATCATGATCGATGAAGAATATGTTAATTAACAGTACATACAATGATAATTAAGTTGCAGGAGGTTCACTGGGGAAGATCAAGCTTGGTGGATTCAGAGCGTCGCCTCCTCGCAAATGCACTACTTGACTTCTGGAACCAGCGATTCATCCTCCTGTCCGAATCATGCATTCCTCTGTTCAATTTCTCGACAGTTTACAACTATGTCATGGGTTCGAGACATTCCTTCATTGGTTCCTTTGATCAGCAAAGTAAAGATGGCCGCGGCCGGTATAACAAGCACATGTCGCCCGTTATTATGCTTTCGGATTGGCGCAAGGGTTCACAGTGGTTCGAAGTCGACCGGGAACTAGCAATTGAGATTGTTTCAGATAAAAAATACTACCCTCTGTTTAGGGACCATTGCAACCCATCATGTTATGTTGATGAGCACTACCTGCCCACCCTTGTCAACAAGGTCTATGGTGCAATCAACGCCAATAGAAGTTTGACTTTTGTTGACTGGTCGCATGGTGGGTCGCACCCAGCTACGTTTGGGCGTAGGGAGATGACGATTAGGTTCTTGAATCGTATCCGGTCAATGAGTGGGTGCAGGTACAACAGGAATGAGACGACAGTTTGCTTTCTCTTTTGTAGGAAGATCTCACCTGGTGCGCTTGAGCCCTTGATGAGGATAGGTCCAACTCTCATGCTCTTTAATCCATAATGCATTTTATGCTTAATTTCCTTTCGATTTACTTTTTCTTTTTGTCACAAGAGGAGGCCCAAGCCTAACACACACATGCACCCCTGGGAGTACTCCCCACCAGTAGTAAGAGCGCCCTGCCGTCTGAGTGCTTGTGATTTACTTTTTAAAAGGTATATACCACACTCAGTTTGACTTATAACTCTCTCTCTCAACCCCCCACGCGGGCATGCGCATGCACACAGTGACATCCATGAAACAGCAGTCAACAAGATGATGAATTAGTGGAGTTCTTCGTATTCTAGTACAACCCATCTCAGCTCATTCATTCATTTATTTTCTCTTTGCCTTTAATGTCACTGTTGGTTCCGTATTAATTCATTTTTTTTCTCCATCAGCCATTGAAATACCTAATGGACAACATATGCATATAAACTACTTCCTTTGTGCTAATTGAAAAATATCAATCTATAGTGATACGCAAAGTCAACCTTCGAAGCATAATTCGAACCCTGTTTAATGTCACATGTGCCTGCATTTTTCTTTAAGAAAAGACACTTAAGTTACGTCTTCTTTATTGTGCGGTGTACAAGCATGAATAAATCTGTTCTTAATAAAAGAGCAGTTTGGGGTTTTTGGAGTTAAGAAGAGTGTTGCTTAGTAAAAAGGATATGCCTTTAATAATCCCCAAATAAATAACTTAACATGAACAAGTCTTTTAATGGGAAATACCCTCCTAATATGAGAGCTAAAAACCGCATAACTTAAGCATAAAAGGAAAAATCTGTTATGAAAATATAAGAGTATATTAAACACCTACTGAGAAAGAACTTAAATACATCATACTCTGCATCAAAATAATGGAAGCTCAACATCATCAACTTATAGCAGTAACAACCCAACAACTAAGCCTTGGCCCAGGTAGGTGTTATCTCTTTCTCTCGAACTCATCAAACTGCCGAAAGCGGAGGTCACAAACCACAGAAAGCCAAAACCAAAGAAAGCGATTTGAATTATTCTTATGGCCAGGTATCTCTTTCTTTCTCTCAAATTCATCAAATACTTTTCTCTCAAACTCATCAAATGCCTATGGCCCCATAATGGTAACATTTTATTCCTTTTAATGGTGTCGTCCTCACCTCGTCGTGAGGCAGACAACCCGATGCATATGACACATGACGTTATGACATTAGCGTATCAGATCAACTGCTATTGCATTGGATGCATCAAACATAAAACCAAAAAAACAAAGGAGACGCAGATTAGGTAAAAGACGCCTTCGAAGATAGCGATTTGAATTATCAAAATGTGCTGCTAAGGCTTCAAAATCAGGAAGAAACCATTGACCAGACTGCATGTTTCCATAGTTAAAGCCATTATTTAATTAAAGCAGAGAAAACTGCGCGGTCTTCTTCTTAAAAAGTGATCAGTTCTATGACTCCATTCTCTCCTAATCCTCTTACTTTTACAGTTACCAGAAGCCTAAGACTACCATCATAACTTCCCCGTCATTGCCTCCACCATGTTGCAGAGGAAACTTGGTCACCAACATGAAGTTGATGATGGGACAGGTTTCAGATTCCATTAGAACTCATCTAACCTTGTATGCCATGGTACTCCCTTTGTCTTAGGCATTTCTGTAGGCACCATTGCCACGTTCCATGTCAGTAACTACCTCTCGGTCTTTAATCAGCAGTATAACTCCTATTTTTCGATAAATTCAACCAATGATTCATGTCGCGGCTCCATATTTCCAGATCGCAATTTTTCTATTTTCCTTCCCTCCAGCTATGAGGAAATCCAATCGCAGGACAAGAATTCATCTGCTATTCATGAGAACATAAATTATGGTACCGGAGAAAAGAAAAGGCTCGAAATGGAGTTGGTATTATTATAAATAAAGATTTAAAGGATAATGTAGTAGACATACGACGATATGATGACTAAGTTATGATGATGAAATTAGTGTTAGGAATAAAGGCTTAAAATATAGTTTGTGCTTATGCACCCAAAGTAGGATTAGAAGATAGTATAAAAAAGGATTTTTAGGAGCAGTTAGATAAGGTAATTCAAAGAATTCAATAACAAAAGATGATTTGTTTAAGAGGAGACTTAAATGAAGATGTTGGTAAAGATGCATTAGGATATCAAGGTATTCTATGGTTTTGGGGATGTAAATGAGAAGCGTATTGAGATTTTAAATTTTGCTATGGGTTTTTATCTCTTTATAGCCAATACAATTTTCAAAAAACGAGATGAATATTTAATTACTTATAAGACTGGCTTATCACAAACACAAATTGATTATTTTTTCAAGAAAAAGATAGATCGTGTTGTAAGGATTGCAAGGTAATTTAATGAGAAAGCTTAACTACTCAACATTAACTTTTAGTAATAAATTTGCAAGTAAAAAAGCCGACAAAGAAGAATAGAGTGTATAGAGCTATTCAGACTAGATGGTGGAATCTTAAATGTGAGAAAGCAAATATATTTAAACAAAAAGTTATTCAAGGAAATGCTTGGAATTATATAGGTATACCTTATGATATGTGGAATAATAAGACTATACATATTAGAGAAGTGACAAAAGATGTGTTAGGTGTATATAAAAGGGGCGAAAAGCACAAAAAGAAGTTTGGTGATAGAGTGAAGTAGTGTAAGATAAAATCAAGACAAAAAATACATGTGACAAATTATATTATGCTAATAAGACTAGTGAAATTTTGGAAGCTTATAAGAAATCAAAGAAAGAAGTGAAAAATACTGTTAATGAAGCAAAAACTAAAATTTGAGAGTTTTTATATGAAAATTTTAACTCAAAAAATGGTCAAAGAGATATTTTTATGATAGCTAAGGGTAGAGATAAAAAAAAGTAATGATCTTACTTTGTCAGATGCATCAAAGATGAGGATGAGAGGATTTTAATGGAGAATGATGATATAAAAAATAAATAAATAAAATATTTCTATAAGTTTTTTAATGAAAATACATATATTAATATTAGCTTATGAGAGTTAGCCAAATCAAAAAAGTATATAAACCGTAATTTTTATCGGCATATTCAAATGAAGTCAAAGAGACTCTTAAACATACGAATGTTGGTAAATTTGTAGGACCATACAATATTTATATAGAAGTATGAAAAATTCTAAAATGGGTGGGACTTACTTGTCTCAAAAGACTATTTAGTGAAATATAGAGAACTCAAAAGATACCTGAGGAATGGAGAGTGAGTGCACTTATACTCATATATAAGAACAAGGTAGATATTAAGAATTGTTCGAATTATCGATGTATCAAATTAATGAGTCATACTATAAAATTATGAGAAAAAATTATCAAATGTAGGTTAAGACAAGTATCCAGTACTAATTTGGATTCATGTTCGTCAAATCTATTATTGAAGTGATTCACTTATTGAGACTTATGAAACAATTTAGAGCAAAAGTGAAGAACCTTCACATGATAGTTATTGATTTAGAAAAGGCTTACGATAAAGTGTAAGAGATGTTCTTTGGAGAACCTTAGAAAAGAGAGATATCCTATTGACTTATATAAATCTTATAAGAGACATGTACGATGGTGCAAAAACTTTTGTGAAGACTCATAAAAGAATGACGGATTCTTTTAAAGTGAATATTGGGTTACGTCACGCATCAACTTTAAGTCTATATTTATTTATATTGGTCAAAACATATTCAAGATGAAGTACCTTGGTGCATTTTATTTAGAGATGATATTATGTTAGTGGATAAGTTTAAGGAAAAAGTTGAAATTGGAACTATGGGAAGAAACGTTAGAAAATAAAGACTTCCGACATAGTAGAACAAAGACATAATATATGAAATGTAAGTTTGATTATTTGGGTATTCTAGGGGACTTAGAAATTAATATTGGCATATAATGCATCCTTCACGAGAAAAGTTTTAAATACCTAGGGTCAATTTTTAAAAGTGATAAAATTGATCGAGATGTTACGAATAGAATTAATGCTAGTTGGTTAAAATGGAGAGGGGCATCATATATTGTGTGTGATAAGAAGATACCATTAAAGATAAAAGGTAAATATTATAGAGCAATAATTAGTCGTTTTATGTTTTATGATTACGAGGGTTGTAAATTTAATCATGAACATGTGCAAAAGTGTTCATAGCATAAATGATTGTTAGTTCTTCTTTAATGTAGATAAAATGAGGAAAAATTGTTTAAATGGTTTGAACGTAGAAAGACTAAGAGAAGGGATCATCCATTAAGAAGATATGAAAAATTATATTGTGAAAATGTTAAAAAGAAAAAGAGAACGACAACAAAAGTGTTTTGTTGGAAAGAAACTATAAAGAATGATCTAGCTTATATTGAGTTAACTGTCAGCATATGTGGAACCAAAGAATTCATATAGCCGACCCGATTAGTACGTGATTGCTTGCTCTTCTTTAATGTGGATTGCAAAGCTTTATGATAAAAGAACTGGAGCGCACATCTACCTTACGTTCTGCTGTTGAGCCCATCTCCCTTCTTTGACGGTTTCAGATTTGCCGTCACCATCGACTCATATTTTATCTCACCCGAATAGAATGGCTTTTGGTTTTCTCATTATGGCTTGACATATCTTAAGTTTGTCAGGTCAGACGTGTTCAGTTTTGATGCAGCATGTACTAACAATGGTTAGAGTGTTGATTTTGAGGATGGAACTCATGTTTCCAATGCAAAATCAAACTATCGTATTTTCAAAGTTCTCTAATTTCCTAATGTAGAAGTCTAATAAGTTTCACACTTTAAGTTTTGATGCTCAATTTTTGAACCATTAATTGTTAATCGCTTAAACCGGCAATTGAATTGCTTCATAGCAGTAGGTATTATGCTAGGTGAACGCTACTATTTGAACTGTTACAAGGATCATTCTGATTTAGGTGCTATACAATTATCTAAATTCCAACCAGCACCTCCTTTTTTTCTGTTTAAGACAGAAGATTGGATGGGGATCAATCAGCGTGACTCAAGCAGAGCGCTGTCTCATTGCGAATGCACTGCTTGACTTCTCTAATGAATGGTTTGCGCTGCTACCAGAAGCATGCATCCCTCTGTCAAACTTCAGCACAGTTTATGAGTTCCTCATGAACTCCACCGAGTTTTATGTAGACATAGAAGACCCAACTGATTCAACGAAAAGCCGCTATAACTAAAATATGGCGCCGGTAATTATGATTGACCATTGGCGAAAAGGGTCTACATGGTTTCAGGTGGACCGGAGAACCGCCGTGGGGATGATTTCAGATCAGACTTTTTTTCCGTTGTTTGCACAGTATTAAGTTTGCTCTGATGAACACTACTTTCAAACTCCCGTTCACAAAGTTCAGTACGTGGTGTGCAAACAGGAGCTTAACATACGTGGACTGGTCTAGACATTGGTCTCATCCGGAGAGCTTTGGTTGTTCAGATGTCACAGTGGACTTGCTAAGGAAAATGAGGGACGGCAAAGGCTGCAAATATGGTCAACATGAAGCATCTCTTTGCAACTTGTTTGCCAGAGAGTTCTGTCCTGATTCTTTAGGCGCGTTGCTCAACTTGACATCCGAGGATTTAGGATTTTAGTGCGTGTGTGTGTGTGTGTGTGTGTGTGTGTGTGTGTGAGAGAGAGAGAGAGAGAGAGAGAGAGAGAGAGAGAGAGAGAGAGAGAGAATCCTCAAAAAAAGTTGCCTCTTATGCGAAACTATATCTGCAGATAGGCTTGTCAGTGGTAAACATATTAAAGCAAATCCAACTACGTACGGAGATTTTACCGTGGTTTCATTTTTTTTTTTACATCAACGGTTGTTACTTTTCTGCTTGAAGTTTTTAATATATGAAATTACAGATAAGCAATGAGTGGCATGATTGATGAACACTGGCATCTGTGATGTTGCAAACAATGTTCTTGACTATAGTGTCACTTAAGTATGTGATTGTACCCGTAAGTTTTTTTGTTTGAATCAAAAAGGTTTACGGAGAGAAATCAGCAAAAACTCGAGCAGAGCAGGCCATTGTCCCGAATGTGTTGATTTCCCGAACAAATGGTTTCTGTTGTTATCAGCAGCTTTAATCCCTCTCTTACCAGTCAGCTCTATTACGACTTCCTCATGTCCATGCGGTCCAGTCCCTTCTTTCAATAACCGGTGTAATCAGAACATAACGTAGTTTGTTATGCTTAATCAATTGAAAAAAGAGTCTTCCTAGTTTCAGTTGGATCACTAAAATTGCAGTGGAAATGATTTCAGACTACATTTACTTTCCCTTGTCTCAATTGGAGTAGGCAAATCTGGCCGAAACACGTGAAACATGTCTTCTTATTCCTCTCTTGACTTTGTGTTTTCTACAAATTGATTTCGTCGTTTGTGTTCTTCTGAAACATATTCATGTGCAAAAATGTCAAGAGTTATTAGTGGTATCTAAATTGGCGAGAAATACCTTTAGAATGTCCCCAAAAGACATTTTTATAGAGTTGGCAAGTGTAACCCCTTTATGATCCATTATGCAGCAGAGGTTTTTTCTGCAATCATCAGAAGACAATCAAGACTAATTACCAAAAGTAAACCAACTCTTAGACTCAACAATTAAACTTCCTAAACCAAGTGAAAGTCATTAGAGTGTTACAGGAATTGCATGACGGAACCATTCCAGTTTATAATTACAGCGAAATTGGATAACTAGCAGAAAGAGCAATAACTCACCTGGGTAGGGTGTTGACTCATAAGACAGGCCCCGAGTTCTCGATACCAGGAGGCTTGCATCTGGCATCAGCCTCCACATAGTGAACATAAAAACAAAAAAATTGAGAACCCTATGCTTCAACGTCTTCTTCAAACTTCTTGTTCAGCTTTGAATCGAGGAGAGGTCGCAGCTCATTAGCTGACATCAATGATTAAATTATTATAAACAGAACGTGTAAGCATGAACCAAAGAATAGCTTTTCTTTTTGCAGATAAAAATTATGTGAATCAAATTATCATATTTTGAGTAAATTATGACTTGGTTTTGAGCACGAAGCATCGCACGTATCAAGAAATTCAAAAGCTGAGAGTGAGGGAGAAATGGAAGATGTGGCCGAAGAAACTTTAGATTGCAGAATTTTAAAAGATATATCAAGCTAAGTATGACACATACTTCAACTATTGGTTTGGAAGGTCACAATTGAATGTCATATACTAAGGTAGTTTTGGTACCACAACAATGAATAATGTGCTTGTTTTATGCTTGCGATATCTTTCACAGGGAGTCGTGGATTCTGTCAAGGCTATATAAACTGAAATTGTCTACACGTCGTATAACAAAGTTAAAGAAGGAAAATGCAAATATGGGCATCATTTATGGGCAACCACTAAGAGTAGGAGTACAAGAGAGCCGAGTGCTCCTGAACTACTGAAGCTCAACTCCGAAAGAAACTCAGAATCGACTCAACTTTGTCGAGTTGCCGAGGGCTCAGCTTGAGATCGCCAGCCTAACCAAGTTTTTCACATACACACACATATAGTTCTCAGTCGAGCTCAATCAAATTGGATCTCATTGATCTTGATCTCAAGCCAGCTTAATTGAGTCAATCTTGGTTGCATGGATCTGAAATGAGCTGAAGATCGAAGTCAATTGAGCTGAAGCTGAGCATTTTCTTAATGAGCCGATTCGAGCTTGCTTGTACTTGAGCTCGACTCAGCTGGATTACATCCCTAACTAAGAGACCTTGATCCTCTATGCTCATTGCGAACTATAATTTCGCTTTGAGTCACATAGTATGTGCCCTACTTTGAATTGTAGTCGGGGAATCTGCGGTCTTCTTCATAGAAGAGGTTGAATTTCATGACTCTGCTCTCTGCAAACCCCCTTAATTTTGCAGTTAGAAGAGGCATAAGAGTAGAACCAAGAACCTCAATATTATTAGGACAATGGTGAATAAGACACTCGATCACCACCAACCTCAAGTTGATGATTCTATACCCTTTTTCAACTTCTCATTTGAACCGGGCTAACCTTGTTTGCTATTGTTCTCTATTTGACATAGGCATCACTATAGGTGTCATTGCCAGCTTCCATATCAGTGGGCTACTCTTTGTGTTCAATCCGCAGTCTAACTCAAATTTTCTGTTCTTTCTGCAAATTCATATAATAATTCACGTCAGGTAACCAAGTTGTCGGACCATAATCTTCTAGTTCAGTTCCTCACAGTCATGAGAGATCAATCACAGGACAAGAATCCTCTGCTATTCATGAGAATGATACCTGCAGGGGAAGCAAATAAGATGCCAAGGCCATAATGAGATTGAAGCAATGGATTGAGCCTCCTCACAAACTGATGCACAACATGACAGATGATGAATTTCTATGGAGCGCATCCGTGGTACCCAAGTTTAGTGGTACCCCTACAAGAGTCCCTAAGGTTTTGTCCTATTCTTGACAAGGGGACCCCTTCCTTTAGCACCCTGTAGGAGAGATTCTTCGAGGGAAATGCTAGGTAAATATTTTATTTATATTCACATTCGTCCCCCTTCCACCAACTGCATGCAATAGGACAAATGAGGGAGGGAGAAATTGAAGACCAAAATCAATAAATATATCATACTTAGCATGACCGAGAATTCAGTTGTTGATTGTGGGCAGGCACTAAGAGACTTTGATCTGTGCTGGTCTGGGTGCCAAGTATGGTTTTCCCTTTGAGCACACATGCATACTCGCGCAAGCACATACACACAAAATAGTCAACGTTGAGATGAAACCATAGATAGAAAGAAGTGGAATTTTTGGGAATAGTAGCTCGTTTCAGGAAGGAAAACTGTATTTTCATCTTTCTTAAAATGAAATAAAAAACAAGAACTCCACTAAATCCTCACATCAACAATCAAGTATCCATTGAGAAAACATGTAGCTGGATCAGAACAAAGCCAACATCACCTTTCACCCCAATGTTGAGAATGGAGAAGGAAAAACCTGATCACAGGCATCAAGATTGTGAGCCCATGCACTTGGAAAGATTTCAGTTGCATCTGCCTAGTTTCATCTGCTATTTTCCTTTTTCAGCCATTGGATTCGATTTTGATGTCACTGACACAATCCATACCAATAGGTGCTTCCTCATAATCGAACAACAGAAGTTCAACGCCACCTTGATTTTTGTTAAGGTTCTTTCAGTATGAGCCCTAATCATGGCATCAATTCATCTCCTGCGCCACCACTTACTGTTCGTCATCATAATTCAACCGAAATAAATAGCTTAGAACCCAAGTTTGGCTCATATGACTGTTCCTCTTGAAATTCATGACAGAAAACATGATCTGGCATGATTTGGTCGGTGGCGTTGATGAACAAGGACTAAATTCTTCTATTCCTAGCAGTTCCTGGCATGCGGGTGAAGAGTTCAAAACTGGAAACGTGGAAGAGAAAAGTTCCCATTCAATGATGCATAACATGACAGGTGAAGAACTATTGTGGAGGGAATCCGTGGTTCTAGAAATTAAAAGGTACTCCTATAAGGTTGTTCCCGAGGTGGCCTTCATGTTCTTGGCGATCCCTTCCCTTACCACCACTTTGGGATAAATGCTTCATGGTAAATATTCCATTATGTTCATGCTCATCCCTCTTACAATGAACCGATGCCAGAGGGGTCTGTCTTTTATGGAAGAAGAATACCAAGTATAATCATGTTTGAGTTGAGGAAAATGAGAGGGAGATGGGTGCATACACAACGGAGAGATGGGATCCTACGCAATTCCGTTTTGCTGGGAAATATAATCCTGACACTTTGGGTACATTGCTCAATCATCAGAGGGCTTAGGATATTACACACACACAGAGAGAGAGAGACCAACCTAACCCTCAAATTGCCACCGCTTCTACATGTTCAATAACAAAAAAAAAAAGGGTTTCCAATTCAATTATGAAATTCTTGCCCAGACATTGCTCCGCTGGTTCAGGCACGAGTGTCAACCATAAAGAGAGTGTTGCCGAGTTGAGCCAATATATGAATTGAGAGAGAAACTACTCAATGATTCGCAACAAATAGTGAAAAGAATAGAATAATTAGAACATGCCAGGCATGATTCTAAAGTTTTTCTTTTTTAAATCTCAAACATAAGCTACCATCATGCATGATAAAACTTTAAACGGCTGTCTGATGGACTAGGGCTAGCGGTAGTGAATGAATCAAGGGACTCGTAGTTTGTCAGGGTCCAACTTGTGAAGAGAAAATTCATGAACACGAATTGGCTTGTTAAGTTATAGGAGTGCAACATCAACAACGCAGATCGGTTCCACTCAGCTGATATTAGCTTAACTGTTCAGTTAAGTATTTATGTAGAGGATCATGCTGTTTCAATGAACTCAGCAGATATAATGTTATTAGATGAATAAATCATTGGATTTTTGTTATTGTGGAGCTTGATATATATAAAATGCGGCTCCTGTCTTGTAATCTTTGAGTGGTCATAGTGGAATTTTCTCTACGGCAGCCATTGATGTGGGAGAAGAAAGTGGTTTCTGTCTCTAAACTAGAAAAATATTGTCTTCTATTGGTTGTGATTGTTGTAAGTTTGATAGTCTAATTCTCTCTTTGTTCTTTGTTTCTACACTAGTAAAATGGAGACGGTTTGTAAGGAGGTTCAGCATTTCTTTACCATGCCTTCATCATATTGAGGTGCAAATCAATGAATTTTACTAGAAAATTGTGGTTTTGAGTTAATCTCTAATCTGGAAACTAAATTTCCTCATGAAAGAAAAGAAGGCCCCAATAGATTTTGAAGACGGGCAGCAACAGAATCAGCAGACACAGGAAACTTGCATATCATGGCCTGGTGGAGAAAAAAAATTAAAAACCAAATTGTCCAAGTGGTCAGAGTGGTGATCGGGACACCCTTTCTGGCACAATTATATCATGAATAAGGGTAAATTCTTTCTCTATGAAGCTCTTCAAACTATATCAAGAATAACTGAAGTACGTGGACATAAAGTAAGTTGAAAACGCCGCCTACATGATACCCAAAATTAGCTTTGATTTTATAGATCAAAGCTGTATAAATATCAAGAACATGCAATTATATATGCGCGATGCAAAGTTTTAGACTCACAAATAAGGTAAATTTTCTGCGGTGAGGGGAAGATTAGTTGGGCAAAACTCAGGTAAGGGTCCATATAAGTTTCATCTCGGAGCGTAGATTTTTTTGGAATTTTTTATTTCTGATCGGCCTCACCTTGGCATGAATAGGCCCGCCCCACTGACTAAGACCACAATAAATTTGCACAACGAGCAACAGCTCAATTCTCTTGGGGGTTGACTCACAGGATGGAAGCCATGACTTCGATACCGGGAGGCGTGGATCTGGCTTGGGCGTCCCCATTGTACCCAGGAAAAAGAACCACAGTAAACTACAGCACGTGTAGATGTAACTTGGTAGAAACAGTAAATAGAACAGGACAAAAGCTGGGTTCAATTGTTAACCGTGACTTTGAAAGGTCAGGTTACTGTCCATAGGGAATTTTCAGATATCGCTACATGAAATAGAATTTCTGCTTAATTATGTCACAGATTTTCATAACGCCCACAAGAATCCACACCTTCAGCAGAGAAAGCTTCTTGTTATATACGAAGAACAACCAACTTAACCTATTTTATTAAACGAGCTGACTTCTATTGCCCGGTCAGTGCATCTCTCTCTCTCTATCTAGATATATATATATATATATATATATATATATATATATATATATATATATATATATATATATATATATATATATATATATATATATATATATATATATATATATATATATATAAAGCTGGGTTCAATTGTTAACCGTGACTTTGAAAGGTCAGGTTACTGTCCATAGGGAATTTTCAGATATCGCTACATGAAATAGAATTTCTGCTTAATTATGTCACAGATTTTCATAACGCCCACAAGAATCCACACCTTCAGCAGAGAAAGCTTCTTGTTATATACGAAGAACAACCAACTTAACCTATTTTATTAAACGAGCTGACTTCTATTGCCCGGTCAGTGCATCTCTCTCTCTCTCTCTCTCTCTCTCTCTCTCTCTCTCTCTCTCTCTCTCTCTCTATATATATATATATATATATATATATATATATATATATATTTTTATTTATTTATTTATATTTATCTATCTTTGTCTCTATGTGTAGGGGTGTGTGTGTAAAATGCTTCCCCAATAACGATCAGATCGATTGGTGTCTGTAGCTTCTTAATACGTCAACGAGAGATTCGATAGCAGTTTCAGCAGTAATCGTGAGAACAGACGAAGATTGGAAGCCTTCTTCGCTGACGCTTTCTCTCATGGAATTCTTCAAGATGAACATCTTTACAGTGGCACGTCATTTATAACGAGAATGAAAGCCTCCCTGTGTTGGCGAACCATGTAAATACTATCATCATCGCCCTCAATATCATAGCATCTACCATGAGGAAACGGAGACTCCATCACCAATATCAAGTTCTTCATCCTTTGCATGCCGTGTTCCAATGCCACCCGTCTGACATAATCCGTTCTCTCCTTTTTCTTTCCATTGTTGCTAGTCTTGTTGTCATTGTTAACTACCATTTCAATAGAAATCAACACATCCTTTATTACCCCTTTAATCCTTATGAGATCACCAAGAATAATGGTTCCATTTCGGGCGATCCGAATTGCGGTAGCAACTGTTCTCTTGCTCAAACTAGACTTGTTAATAGCACCATCGTCAATTGTAATTGCCCCAACAGAAGCTTGGGATCAAATTTCAATTCATCTCAGCATATTACCATCGGACCTAAGAATCAAACGAATGATGTCAAGGATGCTGTTCATCATTATCACTTGAATTTTTCAAGCATTTCTTGGCCTACAATGCGGTGGAAGGAGAAGATAAATTCCCTTCTTGTGATGCATAACATGGAAGATGATCAACTGTTTTGGTGGGCATCTGTCCTTTCCAACTCTTTTAATGTCTCAGAAAAGAGAGTTCCTAAGATTGCATTTATGTTCTTGACAAGGGGACCCCTTCCCTTAGCACCACTATGGGAGAGATTCTTCAAGGGACATGAAGGAAAATATTCGATTTATGTTCATGCACATCCATCCTACAAGGAACAAGTATCAAAACGATCAGTCTTTTACGGAAGGCGAATACCAAGCAAGGTGAGCGACCAAACACAACTTCATATTTCTTGCGATACCGATATTGCTGTAGTTTACCATGTTTAATTACGCAACTCGTCAAATTTTGCTATTGAAGGTCTACTAAACTTGGTAGAATCGCCTCGCATGCGTTTCTCATGGCTGTTTTCATTGGATTCGTGATGCCCATCAACTCTCAGAATTTTGGCTATGGAAATTTACCATGCCATGTGGAAGGAAATTCAATTCTAGGAGACGGATGCGTGCTTTTGATATTACATCTCACATTTTTTTTAATTTAAATTTAAAATATTAGAAAGACATATTCTACATATTCTGAAGGGTTTTACACACATACTCACATATATATATGTATATATGTATACATATATACATATATATATATATGTATATACATATATACATATATTATATATATACATATAATATATATGTATATATATATACATATATATATATATATATATGTATATATTCTGAAGGGTTTTACACACATACTCACATATATATATATATATATATATATATATATATATATATATATATATATATATACACATATATATTATATGTATATATATATATGTACATATAATATATACATATATTATATATATACATATAATATATATGTACACACACATATATATATATATATATATATATATATATATATATATATGTGAGTATGTGTGTAAAACCCTTCAGAATATGTAGAATATACATATATATATATATGAAGTAATGGTGCAAAAATGTGTGTGAAGACTCGTGAAGAAACGATAGACTTCTTTAAAGTTAATATTGGGTTACATCAAGGATCAACTTTAAGTCAATACTTATTTATAATGGTGATGGATGAGTTAACAAAACATATTCAAGATTAAATACCTTGGTGTATGTTATTTGCATATGACATTGTATTAGTGGAGGAGTCTACAGAAAAAGTTAATAGAAAATTGGAACTATGGAGAGAAACATTAGAAAGCAAAGGCCTCCGACTTAGTAGAACAAAGACAGAATATATGGAACGTAAGTTTGATCATTTCCGACTTAGTAGAACAAAGACAGAATATATGGAACGTAAGTTTGATCATTTGGTTACCTCAGAGAACATAGAAATTAAAATTGGCACACATTGCATCCCCCAAAAAGAAAGTTTTAAATACCTAAGGTCACTTTTTCAGAGTGAGGGAAGAATTGATGGAGATGTTGCACATAGAATTAATGCTGGTTGGTTAAAATGGAGAGGAGCATCAGGTATTCTTTGTGATAAAATAATACCATTAAAATTAAAAGGTAAATATTATAGAGCAGCAATTAGGCCTGTCATGTTTTATGGTTCTGAGTGCTGGGCAGTTAATCATCAACATGTACAAAAGATGTCTGTGACTGTGACAGAAATGAAGATGTTGAGATGGATGAGTGGTCATACAAGAAAAGACTGTATACATAATGAGGTTATTAGAAACAAATTAGGAGTGACACCAATAGAGGATAAAATGAGAGAACATCGTTTAAGATGGTTTGGACATATAAAAAGAAGATCAAAAGAAAAACCGGTAAGAAGGTTAGAAAAACTAAATTTGGAAAGTATTAAAAGAGGTAGAAGACGACCACAAAAGTGTTGGAAAGAAACAATAAAGAATGATCTAGCTTATTGTGAGTTAACTGCTAACATGGCACACGATAGGGATATGTGGAAGCAAAGAATCTATGTAGCCGACTCCGTCTAGTATGGGAAAAGGCTTACTTGTTGTTGTTGTTGTATATATATATATATGAAGTACTGGAATAACTCAGCTACATACACATGTTCCCGTGGCCAAGGTATTTTATGCTGGCCATGTTGGAACCATTTCCTTTCAAAATATCATTGACTTTGAATGATAGGACCTTGTTCTGAATCTGAGTCGGAACCCATTGGTCTGGTCAAGGAGCAATTTTACAGTCTTTTGTAGATTTTGTACATTGTTTTAGACTGGACAACTTTCAAAAACTCAGCAAAAGAATTAACAGCAACCACATCTAATTTAATCAAACTAAGGTGTTGTTGAACAAGAATTGACAGTAAAAAACTTTTTTTAACTTTCTTGTGACATAATCTGTTCGGTAACGAGATTGGCATTGAGCTAATATTTGTCAGCGAAAGGAAGGCTGTAATTGGTGCATTAACTTAATGCCGAGAGTATGAGTGCCTACATCGAATCTGCTCTTTGATAGCAAGTTCTTGTGAGGAAAGCGATATATTCAAGGTTATAATGTTGATTAGACTAATTAAACGTTTACATACAGATTGATGATTCTTATTCCATTTGGTTTTGATTTTTCATCAGTCAGTTAGATGGGGAAGTCTGAGCATATTGGTAGCAGAGCTTCGTTTGCTTGCGAATGCGCTGCTTGATCCCTCAAACCAGAGGTTTGTGCTCTTGTCTGAGTCTTGCATTCCACTCTTCCCCTTCAACACCATCTATGACTACCTCATGAATTCCACCGAGTCCTTCGTTAATGTATTTGACGACCCCCGTTCCTTCGGCCGTGGCCGGTACAATAGCCGCATGGCGCCGGTCATCACAATCCAGCAGTGGAGAAAAGGATCACAGTGGTTTGAGGTGGATCGAAGAATAGCCGTGGATATCATCTCAGATTCGTCATATCTCTTACTGTTTGCAAAACATCCAGTAGCAGCTCCTGATGAGCATTACCTTCCAACTATCATGAACATAAAGTTCCTGCAGTTTTGTGCCAATAGGAGCTTGACATTCGTGGACTTTTCTAGAGGAGGGCCACACCCCAAGAAGTTTGGCAGAGAAGATATCACTTGGGACTTCTTGTGGAAATTGACGCATGCAAATTGGTGCAAGTACAACGGACAGAGGGGATCGCGTTGCTTCTTGTTCGCTAGGAAGATGCTCCCTGATACATTAGACAAGTTACTCAGCATGGCAGCCCAAGCTTTGGGTTATTAGAGAGAGAGAGAGAGACCAACAATCTTTGCTAGACCTTTTTGTATTCAACATTTAAACATGGGAATTCTCTACAAGTGGTTGATTTTTAAGTGTTCAGTGTTCTATGCTATATTGCTGTTTTTGTTTGAAGAAAGAGAATCTTTGTTTTGTTTCAGGGGCAAAGCTTATGTGTGTGAGAGAAAGAGAGGAGCACACCCGTGCGAACACAAAACAAGATAGAACCGGATCCAAAGGGGTGTCCAAGTAACGGATCCAAACCAATTAAACTGATCCAAAATAGCTGGTTTGGTTTTTCCTTGCTTTGTGGTTTGATTCAGCTTCCAAAAGGTTCTTCCTTGTATTGGTTTCTCTCACGGTTTGAAGGCTAAGAGAGGAACCACTAGAACTGGACCTGTCATTAATAATCCAAGGGTCACGGTCATGCTCTTTGTATTTGTTAAAAAAACATGCTAGAGATATTTTATTCTCTAAATTCTCTGAAATATCTTAGATCTAACCAATGATGTAAACAATATTTATGATATAATCGTATATCGGTACCTGGATCACATAAGCGGGTGCTGTGATCGAGTTGATCCATTTAACGGTGCGCACTGCATTTCATCATATTGTGCATAATCACATGGATAAACTCACTTCAACCTCTCCATCTGGGATCCAACCAAGGATTTTCCTTGTTTTCCTTGCAAGTAGTATACCAAACGGTACGACGTATGGATCTTTTAGAATTTCTTAAATTTTAAATTTTTTACTTTTCAGTTGATCTAAATTAACTGAAATTTTTATAACATGGATTTTACTTTTCAGTTGATCTAAATTAAAACTCTGCCCATGTAAGGGGTTACTCTTGTATTGTCGGTCCCAAGCTCGGATAAAGGAGGAGGGTTGTGTTAGGCTTCCGACAGCCAGCATAAAACTTCTTCGGATTTTTATAACATGGATTACAAAAATTATGAGCATTGCTTTAGGGCGTCATTGCCTAGCGAAGTGCTGCAGAGCCCGAATGCAGTAATAAGTAAGCAAGAGTCACTACATTTTCACCCGAATGTAATGAATCAATTGCAAAGAGAGTTTCTACATCATGGACGGATGTGGGTAAAGAAGTTAGTCCCACTACATTGTCGTCCGAATGTAGTGAATAATTTTCAGAGAGGGTCTCCATATTTTAAATATAGACGGATGTGAGGGGTAAGGAAGTTAGTCCTAAATAATAAGATTCGTATTGGTTCTTGGAATATCGAAACATTATTCGGTAAGCAAATAGAGGTGGTAGATACTATAATTAAGAGAAAGATTCATATTCTATATTTACAAGAGACAAAATGGGTTGGAGAAAAAGCAAAGGAGCATAGAGGTTTTAAATTATGGTACTCAGGTAAAGAAAAGGCTTGAAACGGAGTTGGTATTATCATAAATAAAGATTTAAAGGATAGTGTAGTAGACATACAACGATATGGTGACCGAATCATGACGTTGAAATTAGTGTTCGGAATAGAGGTTTTGAGTATAGTTTGTGCTTACACACCCCAAGTAGGACTACAAGATAGTATAAAGACAATTTTTTTGGGAAAAGTTAGATAAGGTGATTCAAAACATTCCACAAAGGGAGATGATTTGTTTAGGCAGAGACTTAAACTGACATGTCGGTAAAGAGGCATGGATATCAAGGGATTCATGAAAACTTTGGTTTTGGGAATATAAATAAGGAAGGTAGGGAGATTTTAAATTTTGCTATGGCATTTGATCTCTTTATAGTCAGTCAATACAATCTTCAGAAAACGAGATGAACATTTAATTACTTATAAGAGTGGCTTATCACAAACACAAATTGATTACTTTATTTGTAGAAAGAAAGATAGAGCGTGTTGTAAAGATTGCAAGGTAATTCCAAGAGAAAGCTTAACTACCCAACATCGACTTTTAGTTATAGATTTATAAATAAAAAAATGGACAACGAAGAAAAGAGTGCATAGAGCTATTCGAACTAAATGGTGGAAACTCAAAAGCTAGAAAAAAGATATATTTAAACAGAAAGTCCTTCAAGGAGATGTTTGGAGTTATGTTGGTACACCCTCTGATATGTGAAATAATATGACTACATATTAGGAAAGTGGCGAAATATGTGTTAGGTGTATCTAAGGGAGGTATACCGGCACAAAAAGAAGCCTGGTGGTGGAGTGAAGTAGTGCAAAATAAAATCAAGGCAAAGAGGGCATGTTACAAATTAAATTATTCTAAGAAAACTAGTGAAACTTTAGATGCTTATATGAAAGCAAAAAATGAAGCGAAAAAGGCCGTCAGTGAAGCAAAAACTAAAATTTGAAAGGATTTATATAAAAAAACTCAACTCAAAAGAGGATGAAAGAGATATTTTTAGGATAGGTAGGGCTAGAGATAAGAAAACTAAAGATCTTAATTATGTTAGATGCATCAAAGACGAGGATGAAAAAATTCTAGTGGCAAATGATGATATAAGAAATAGATGAAAAAACTATTTTTATAAGCTTTTTAATGAAAATAAAGATGTTAGTATTAGCTTAGGAGAGTTAGCCAAATCAAAAAAGTATATAAACCACAATTTCTACCGACGTATTCAAAAGAATGAAGTCAAAGAGGCTCTTAAACATATGAAGGGAGGTAAATCGGTAGGACCAGATAATATTCCTATAGAAGTTTGGAAAATACTAGGAGAAATAATAATCACTTGGCTCATAAGACTATTTAATGAAATATGGAAAAACCAAAAGATACCCGAGGAATAGAGAGCAAGTACACTTATACCCATATATAAGAACAAGGGAGACATTCAAAATTGTGCGAATTATCGATGTATCAAGTTAATGAGCCATACTATAAAATTGTGGGAAAGAATTATCGAGCGTAGGTTAAGACAAATATCAAGTATAACAGAGAACCAATTTGGATTCATGCCAGACAGATCTACTGTTGAAGCGATTCACCTTTTGAGACGTCTTATGAAACATTTTAGAGCAAAAAAGAAAGACCTTCACATGATATTTATTGATCTAGAAAAAGCTTATGATAGGATACCGAGGGAGGTTCTTTGGAGAACTTTGGAAAAAAGAGGTATCCCATTGACATATATTAACCTTATAAGAGACATGTATGATGGTACAAAAACATGTGTGAGGACTCATGAAGGAACGACAGACTTCTTTGAAGTTAATATTGGGTTACATCAAGGATCAACTTTAAGTCCATACTTATTTATAATGGTGATGGATGAGTTAACAAAACATATTCAAGATGAAGTACCCATGATTTCATTACCAATTGCAACATGTTAGAGATTTCAACTTCTAGTTCCCATTTTACTTGGATCAATCAGCAATAAGGTCCCTGGTTCATTGCTAGTCGACTTGATAAAGGCTTTGTCAACAATTCATGGTTGCAAAACTTTCCTGATTTGTGGATTAGAGTGCTTCCTTGTACTATATTAATTCACAATGGGTTGCTGGTCACTCTCAACAATATCGCTCCTCCTTCCAAAACACCGTTTGAGTTTTTCAAGATGTGGGCATATCTTCCCTCATGTGAGCAGGTGTGAGACAAGCTTGATCTACTCGAGTGCATGGATAGCATATGTATAAAGTAGTAAAAAAATTAAGGTTTACCAAGGCCAACCTTATCACATGGAATGCTACAACAATCGACGATATCTCGTGCAATGTGATGGAGTGTCAATCTCAATTGGAAGACATAACATCTCGCAAATACGGGTGATTGCTCGATGATGTATCAAGAAACTCTAATTCATAGTAGAATGCATGAACCGAGAGAACTTGAGGATCACTTTTGAAAACATAAAAGACAATAAATGGCTATTAGAAGGAGCTCACAATACTTCTTACTGTGTGAGATTTATCTTTGCTTAGATTGATATAATATCCGTGAGGCTCCCATCAAGTCTTTGTGACATGCAATGTAATATCTACCAATGTTGAGAGGACCTTCTCTTGGCACACCTTGGAAATAGCCACTTTGTGCACCACTATCTGCCTTAGAGTTTCCTTCCCCAAACCTATCCATCTAATATTCTCAAGAATATCTTGCCTCACATTCCATTTACTACACCAATTCTTTGTCTATTGATCCTAGTACTAGAATGCCTTGCATGTTATTTGCATATGACATTGTATTAGTGGAGGAGTATAAGGAAAAAGTTAATAGAAAATTGGAACTATGGAGAGAAACATTAGAAAGCAAAGGCCTCCAACTTAGTAGAACAAAGACAAAATATATGGAATGTAAGTTTGATCATTTGGTTACCTCAGAGGATATAGTAATTAAAATTGGCACACATTGCATCCCCAAAAAGAAAAGTTTTAAATACCTAAGGTCAACTTTTCAGAGTGATGGAAGAATTGATGGAGATGTTACACATAAAATTAATGTTGGTTGGTTAAAATGGAGAGGAGCATCAGGTATTCTTTGTGATTAGAAGATATTATTAAAGTTAAAAGGTAAATATTATAGAGCAGCAATTAGGCCTGCCATGTTTTATAGTTCCGAGTGTTGGCTAGTTAATTATCAGCACGTAGAAAAGATGTCTGTGACAGAAATAAAGATGTTGAGATGGATGAGTGGTCATACTAGAAAAGACCGTATAGTTATTAGAAACAAATTAGGAGTGACACCAATAGAGGATAAATGAGAGAATATCGTTTAGGATGGTTGGACATATATAAAGAAGATCAAAAGAAGAACCTGTAAAAAGGTATGAAAAACTAAATTTGGAAAGTATTAAAAGAGCTAGAGGACGACGACAAAAGTGTTGAAAAGAAACAATAAAGAATGATCTAGCTTATTGTGAGTTACCTGCTAACATGGCACACGATAGGCATATGTGGAAACAAAGAATCTATGTAGCCGATCCCGTCTAGTATAGGAAAAGGCTTAGTTGTTGTTGTTGCAGTTGATCAAAATTAAGCAAAATATGATAACATATCATACGATACTATACAACACACGTGTCTCTAATATGTATGATACCCAGAACGTCTACCGCATTGAATCTAGCCTTTCAACATGGTATTAGGTGTCGAATGTGAGTCAAAATCAGGTTGACCTACAATGGACCCAATCTTTTGTAAGGGTCCATTTTGAAGACCCAGAAACAACCCAGTTGGGTTTGGGTCAGATCCGTGTCAACCTGACTGCAACCCCAATAATGTGTGACCCTATGTGTCTGTGTGAGTATGAGTATATGCATATATAGATATGTACACATACATACATATACCTATTTGTGTATGTATTACGTACACTATCATTATATATATATCATGAAATGCTACATTTTATAAATATATTATATAATATATGCTATATATAAATATTTGCTGCTCAGGTTAGGGTTGTTGGGTCAGATCAAAAGTTTCTATCCATAACATGCATGAGTTAATCTTAGACACAAAGCAAGCTAGGGTTTTATCAGGAAGAAATCATGTGCCCTAGTTCCAGTGAAGCAGAGTAGGGTTTTACAATTGAAAAGGCCAGTGAAGACAAGCAACAGAATGGTAGAAAGCATGTGCCCTAGTTCCAGTGTAGCCAAATATCCCTAAATTCAACAAATGAGAAGATGAAACCAAAGTTGTCCCCAACTTGCCAGAGTACCACACATGGTCTAAAATAAAACGTAACTCACAGCATTTTTACTAACTAATCGAATCGCTTGACTCGGCTAGACTATACACCTACTGAACAGCTCCATCTCATTCCTGAGGGTACCCAACTGTAGTTGGCTTAGCACATATAATAAAAAATAAATGCAGGACAGAAGCAGTTACTAAATTATTGAAATTATTTTAGCTTATTTCCATAAGAATAGTTTACAATAACCACTATCAGAAACCAATAATAATTAAGACAATAACAACTGCACAGTGTCACTGCATTGTGAAAAAAAAATCCATAAATAAGATTCCCAGAGAGAGAGAGAGAAGCTGTTTCTGCAATGGCACTTCTAATTTCTCAAAACTCAAATACGGCATATGCACAGAGCAAAACAAATCCAGAATCCTTTGTAATGTACAGGACTCCTAAAAAACAGACAAAGAGGAAAAGAGCAGAGACCGCAATAAGCAAAGAGGAACAACAGCGAGCGAACCGAGTAGAGCCGTGCCATAAGCATCATTCTTGGCTCGCATTGTCTTCCGATACGGTCGGCGAGTACGAGACAGAGTCGAAGGACTCGTGAGATGGCGACTGCTCACCTCCCCTGATCTCCTCTATCATCCTGACGACGTGGGCCATCTTGGACCGTTGATCCGGCGAAACGGACGTGCATGATAGGGCGATCTGCAGCATGCCCACCATCTCCTCCTCGATGTTCTTGTACCGCATCAGCTCGAGATCGAACACCTCCGACGTCCATTCTTCCCGGACGACCGATTGCACCCACCGTGGAAGGTCGACACCGCTTTCTTCGGGAGGAGAATCCGGCGACTTCCCAGTAAGAAGCTCAAGCAGCAGCACGCCGAAGCTGTATACGTCGGCCCTCTGTGATGCCTTCCTGCCGTCACCAAGTTCCGGAGCACGGTAGCCGGTGGCACGGGCAGCGACCGATTGCGAGGTGAGGGACGCCAGGCCGAAGTCCGCCAGAAGTGCATTGCCGGAGCGGTCGATGAGGACATTGGTGGACTTCACGTTGCCATGAGAGAGGCGGGAGGAACGGCAGCCGTGGTGGAGGAAAGCCAGGCCTCTGGCGGCGCCTAGTGCAATCTTCATCCTGCTCGTCCAGTCCAGTGGCGTCCGGCCGGGTCCGCGGTTACCTGCCGTACTAACGAAAAAGCCGCAGTCAGTACACACTTCCGCATAGTTCGACCAC
The DNA here is from genome assembly GCA_036023115.1 of Brasenia schreberi. NCBI lineage: Eukaryota > Viridiplantae > Streptophyta > Magnoliopsida > Nymphaeales > Cabombaceae > Brasenia > Brasenia schreberi. The sequence continues at coordinate 21,292,158 of JAYKKT010000071.1, forward strand.
GAATCGGACACGCGTCTCTTCAATATTTGAGTGATTAAAAAGTATTTTGAAATTTAACACATACAATAACCCGTTACCTTGAAAATAGCTCGTCGTCAAATATTTTAAAATAATAATACGAAGAAGAAGGAGCAATAAAATCGTATTAGCGAACATTAGCCCGACGCGTTAGAGTTCGAGTCGTGTCGAGTCGTGTCGTGCCTCTTAGTTGTTTTAAGAAATACCCTTAAGGGATTCTAAAATTCCCAAAAGAACGACCATGTTGTGGACAGTGGACGCGGCCGGCGACACGTGAAGAGGGTATTCTCGTCATTGTGAAATCTCAGACGGGATGGGCAGAAAAGCAAGAAAAAGAAGAAAAAATGAAAGGTTCCCGGCGACCGGGAAACAAGTAGTCCGGCGTACCGTGAAGCAGAGAGAATAGGGAGCCATTGGGGAGGTAATCGGAGACGAGCAGCTTCTCCTCGCGAGCATAATAGTAAGCGGTGAGACCAACCAAGTTGGGATGACGAACCCGGCCGACGACTTCCATCCGGTCCTCGAACTCCCGCATCGAGCTTACCTGGACCTCCCTGAGCCTCTTCACGGCTACCTCCCGGGCGTCGTCGAGCACCGCCTTGTATGTCGTCCCCAGCCCACCCTTCCCGAGCATCTCCGCCGAAGCTCTAAGCAAATCCTCGAGTTCGAATCGCCGCTCGCTTCCCTCCAGAAACACCATCCTTCCTCTTTCGAACCCGGGTGCACCCGGTCTTCCGCAGGGGCTCGCCGAAGAGTACACAATTTTCTCCCCCTCGCGCACCGGCCGTCCAGCACGTCTTCCGGCGTAGCTCCGCCACATGAAGCACGACACCCCACCGGCGACAGCCATCAAAACCACAATGTCCGCTGCGATAATGGACGCCAATGCCGCTCGACTCATTCGTCCTCCTCGCTTCGGTCGGTTGCTAGAAGCGGCCGCTGAGGCTGCAGAAGAGCTACCCGGTTGTGTACTCGGCATCGATGAGACTACAGCCGGAATCTGGCCAGCGGAGGAAGGGGCGAGCGGGTCGCTGACGACGGGCTTGCATCGGGGAAGCGGCGGGCCACACAATGCCAGATTGGATGTGAACGAAGAAGGCGGGAAGCCGGACAGAGATTCCGGTATCGGGCCAGCGAGACGGTTGCTGGATATATTAAGGTCATGGAGAGTGGTGAGGTTGGAAAGGCCGGAAATTCCACCGGAGAAAAGGTTGCCCTCGAGGCGAAGGGTTAGCAACTGAGAGAGAGCGTTAAAAATGGTCGCCGGAAGGTCGCCAGAAAGATCGTTATTGGAGAGGTCCAAGCGAACTAAACGGGTCAAGAGAGACAGTGATGACGGAATATCGCCGGAGAAACGATTGCCATACAGGAAGAGGAGTTTGAGAGAGATGAGATTGGAGAACTCCGGGAGAGGCCCGGAAAGAGAGTTGTGCTTGAGACTCAGGACACGGAGTCTTGAAAGGGAGCAGAGAGGGAGGAAGGAGCCGGTGAGATTGAGGCCCTCGAGAACGAGACGGACGACACGGTCGCCCTGCAGTGTGCAAACGACGCCTGTCCAGTTGCAGGGTTGGGACGTTTGCGTCCATGAACGGAGGTGCTTGCTGGACGGGTCGGCGTTCGCCTTGAAAGACAGGAGGGACTGAAAGTCTGGGGCGAGAGAGTCAGAGCCAGATGGAAAGAGTGCGATGACGCTCAAGAAGATGAAGATGAAGTAGCGAAGACGGTGAAACGGGGGTTTACTTTTAGAAATACCCATTTCTTTGTTCTTGTGCTTTCTTTGTTGGCAACGTCGTCTTCTTCTTCTTTCTGTGATAGCTTTCTTCTTCTTCTTCTTATCTTCCTTCTTCCTTCTGAGACGAAATCTTGAGAGAGAGCTTCCTACTTCTTTCTCAGTCTTGAGAGCAACAGAGAGAGAGAGAGAGAGAGAGATGCTCAACGGGTATTTTGATAAATGTTTTCCGTTTTCGGTTTTCTTCGACTTTTATTTGATCGGAATTCACGTGTAGGGAGCCGCGAGACGATGAACATATAGGCTTCGTTTTAGCATCAATTACTATTCGTCCTTCTGTGCAGAGTGGATTTGTCTTAGGGTTCGTTTTGGATCTGGGTCTCACGTGCGATATCCGAGGAATATGTGGATCCCTTATAAAGATCTGACTTTTAGTTCTGCACATATACAATGTAAGAAAAGGATAGTTTTTCTGGGTATCGTCCATCATATAGTTTACAGTTTTTCAGATTCGAATTGATACCCTGCAGTGAGACACGGCAGACCCAAACTTGCTAGATCTGAACCGGATATGACCCGATGATACTGCTAACCTTGACTAAGCTTGAATGCCATTTGGTAACGAGTTAAGCATATACGTTGTCCTAGGTCAGCCTACTCATGATTATTATAAGTGGAGCTAAATGAACATGAATTCACTCACTTAAACAACTTATGTCAATAATATTAGAGACAAAGTGTCTCAAGTGAATTTTTCTTTTTGTTACAAGAGGAGGCCATAATCTAACACACACATGCACCCTTTCGGAGTCGAACTCTTTACCAGCAACAATGGCACTAAAGTGTCGTGCCGTTGTACTAACTCTCTGGTGGCATCTTATTGGCTGATTTCATGCTTTATTGATTCTAACATACATAAGTAATTTACCTAGTGTCCCAGTAACCCCTTTGGGGGTGTTTGATTGCAATGCTAAAATTACCTAGGGTTTCACCCTAATTGAGACTCGTAATCGGGTAAAAAGTTATATGCATATAATGGTATGATTAAACATTCATGCCAGTATTTTTTCAGTTTTTTCATATATATATATATATAGTGAGAGAGGTTGTCTGGATTCAATTTCTTATTTTATACCACCAAATTAATTAATAAAATGAGGTTGGAGCGGTTGGGAATGGGAGAAGAGCGATAAAAGCAAAGAAATCTCTGAGAGGAATTGAGGTGGGGATGGGGATAACAGGTTTTCACTCCACAAACTCAGTCCCGACTTTTCCTTAGGCCATCTAAAAGTAAAATAATTTATAAAAGAAAAGAAAAGAAAGTGGCACCTCTTTTTTTAATTGATGAACTTTTTGCTATGTTTATCACGACTTAAGAGTTTATGATATACACCAAATGATGAATGTACCCTTCGCCCTATTGCGAAGGACTGATCATCCCAGGTCTGATATCGGATTCGGATCATAAATTGATGAACTTTTTGCTATGTTTATCATGACTTAAGAATTTATAATATACACCAAATGATGAATGTACCCTTCGCCCTATTGCTAGGACTGATCATCCCAGGTCTGATATTGGATTCGGATCATAAACTTATCGTTGCATTAATGGTAGCTGAGCATTTATGGGTCTTCAGTAACATGCTTTACGGGTGGCTGGTTCGGTAGAAATTAGGCCTTGTGAACAAGCCCCACGAACCGAGTTGAGGCTCTGTAAGCACAAGTCTTCTCAATAAACAGAAAGCAAGTGAACCCAATGAATCATAGAAATATAAATTGAATTTAGAAAAAACCAATTATAAATAAGATCCAATATGCATTTTTTGAGCTTTTTTTAAAGTGGTTACTATTTCCATGTCCTTTTTACTATTCACACATTCTTTTTCTCAAAGCTACTAAAATTACCTCTCATCACTTTCTCCCACTTTTTTCACCAAATTCCAGCATTGTCTTCTTTTTGTTCTTGATTCTTATTGTTGTTCTTTTTCTTTTTTTATTGATTTTGGTTTTTTATTTTATTTTTGTTCTTTATTATTTATGTTTTTGTTCTTTCATCTTTATTTTTCTTCGACAAGGTTCGCAAGAGTACGTATTGGAAGAAATATCAAGAAATATAAGAATATATTTTTACGAATATCATGCAAAACAGGAAGAGATGTGACTCAACTCCATCTCCTAACAATATTGAGACATGGTTGTCACGTCTCAAGCCGAGAAATAAACACCATTTTTAGTTTTCATTTATGCCGAAAACGAAATCAATACATCAAATAAACGACAAAAAATACATCAAATCAATAACATACCTTTAAAAATCACTCAAACCTTCTTTCAATCACCTCTTTCACTCTTTTTCTTTTCAACAGTATTCGAAGCATTATGAGATGGTGGATGATTCAATATCTTGCAATGAATCAATCTTGGAGTCATGAATCACTAAAAAAATAGTGTGGGATGATCGACGACAAGGTGGGAATCTGTAGAGAGAGTTGAGACAATTACATGATTATTTTTAAATTTTAGTATAGGCGGTTATAATTCCATTACGGTTAGTTAATGTCCATGAAAATAACTGAATTATTATTAGTTATCTTAAGTAAATAGCTGAGTTATGGACAGTTAAAGGATGTAATTGAGGTTTATAAATAAGCTTGTCTCGTTTCTGCAAAGTTGAGAAAGAGAGCAGAAAATACCAATTGTTTCTTCTCAATAAGTGTCATTTTTTTCTAGTACTAAAATCCTTTTACAAGTCTTATTTAGTGTTAGTATGGACTTATAAACATCATCATCTTGGTTTACCGGTGTTGTTCACAATTCGTTTGCGTTGGCATAAGATGAACCAACGATCTTTGTTTATCCTTAAGGTGATTGCCCGGGTCTATTTAATCCGATAATTTGATACCAACAATCGCAAATAAATCTAAAGGTCATGAGTTTATACTACCTCGCGCAATAACTCTTTTTTTTAATTTTCTTTTCATGTTTCAAACCTCTTTAGAAGCTAAGATTTTTCGACACTATCAAGAAAACACCGTTTCTGTACGGAAAACACCAATTGTTGTTTGCCAATCACATAAATGACTGATTGTTGTTTGTCATTTATCATTTATCGATTGTAAACTATCGTTTATAAATTTCACAAAAAAGGTCGATGTTTGTTTATTGATTCTAGTAAAGACCAATTGCCAATAACTCCCATACAAGAACTCCAAACACTCTGCTCCAAGATCCTCACCCCAATAAAAAAAGAAAAAAAAATGCTTTTTGTACTTTAAAAATAAGTATATTTTTTTACCTACATTATGATCGTTGATCCGACCCAATCAAATATACTTTAAAAATAAGTATATTTTTTTACCTACTTTAAATGCCATATTAAGTGCCCCATATCTGTATCCACACATCAAATATATACTCTCTACGGTTTCCTCTGGTTTCCATGGCCTCAGATGCACTGCATAACTTTTAAACAGCAACGAGGGCCCTGGAAGAATACGAACCATTTCTATCTCATTGTTGAAGAAAAACTGAAACAGATTATCCCCTAATGGTTCAACATGGAATACTATCGGATGACCCCATATTAGGTTAAATGCATTTTACAGGGTACATTTATTGAATTGAATGCTCAATCAGCAAATTGTAAGTTATTGTGTGGCCCAAAATAACGTGCATTCCGACGATAACCTTTTCTCGGATTTTTTGATACTTTTTTCATAAACATCAACTTTTAAAACAACAGTTTTGCTTTATTAAAAAGAGTAACTTTAACATAAAGCCTCGTCGAGAAAAAATCACAAGAATGTAAAACCGAGTATATAAGCAAATATAATATTTATTTATACATACATCATATACACAAAAAACAAAGTTTTTCTTTTGTCAAACCCTCTTAGGGTAATAGTCTTCAACATCCTATTCCTTTCTTTTCGAATTCGCTAGGCTTTTCTGTTGTGATTTGGTCACACCTAGAGCATCGGTGTTCTGTCAATGGTATCAGATTCTTCTAGCTATAAGGTATGAACTTCGTTTACCTAGTACAGAACAGATCGAAAAGGCTTTTAAAAAAATCGATTTGTTATACGTGTAAATAAATAGAAGCATAATGTTGTCTGTTATGTTAAGATTCGACAAGAAACTAGTAAAGCAAAGAAGAAAGTAGGAGAAACGAAAGTTGAAAAAGCTCAAAAAAATTCTTCATAGCCATGAAGACGAAGAGGATAGTAGAGAACTCTCCATCTCTCATCTGCCTCGCAGTTGAGAGAGACTGCCATAAGCCGTCAAGAGAGACACTCAAGGAACCCCATTCTCTCGTCTCTCGTCTCCTCTCGCTCTCTCTCACCATCCCTTACTCTCCCTCTAACGCTAGAAGAGAGAAACCACATGGTTTTTCTCTAAACCATGAGCAAAAACCAAGTGCACAATTCGCTCAGTTTTGTGAAACCACGGACAGTTTTGAGAAACCACAGCAGTAAATTATCTTAATCTACGCGAACCGACCAGTGCGACAGTAGTATGACTATTTTGCCTCGCTGGTAGAGGTAAAGTTCCGATTTTGCTCCCGACAAAGATTAAAATCACCATTTTTCTATCAAGTAAAATTACAGTCTGTCCAGATATTTTTGTGTCAAATACAATTTATACATCCATGATATACACAAAAAATAAAATTTTCTTACTATAAAACCCCGAGAGGAACCGCCCTCAACATCTTGTTCCTTTCTTCTCCTTCCTTCCCAGCTCTACTAGGCTTTTCTTCTGCGATTCGGCGGCACCCACAGCATTGTCATTCTATCACAAATATGCTCCCACCAAGATTATGTTCATTCTTATTGTCTTCTTCAGGGTATTCTATTATATTTTGTAATTCCTCTATTTCTTGATATCTGCGCTTGGTGACGTTGCCATCACCTTGCTAGATTTATCACTGTTTACTCCTTACCTCAGCCAAAGCCGCTCTTCACCTCAATGAGTGCTTGCGTTCCACTGTGTGAGAGAGAAAGACCTCCCGTTGTACCAAAAGAAAAAAGAAAAGACCAAATGTATCAAAACCTTTGCTCTATCTCTTCATAATAGGTAATCTAAGATAATTAATTCTACTTAATTATTTGTTTGCTGAGATCATCTTCAGGAAAATGCTATATTTTCATAGGAAAGGCGAACAATTTCCTATGATATTTGGATTCGAATAAGCCGAAAAGGATACAGGGAGTATCTCGGAGTACGGACATGGATTGGGAGAAAGTAATGGTCAATCTGCAGCTTCTTTGGCAGTTTGACGAATCCAAGAAATTCCTAGGCCCTATTACTGTTATTATTATTATTGTCAAGAAAACAAAACGTTTTCTTTGCTTTTCAAAATGAGAGAAGCATGCTTTCCCACCAATCGATGCATTAGATTCCTGATCCATTTTCCCAGACGGCTGAAGGTCATCAGCTTGGTGGGGGTCACACAGGCCTAAAGCTCTCTCATAAAGAAGAGGCAAGCAGGCTCAAAAAGCTGGAATTGGGGGAGCGTGAGGGCCTGGTGGGCTCAGTCACGATGGAGTTCGGTCTATTGAGGCAAGGCTTACAAGCAAGATTTATCAAGCTTTTCTTTCTTTCTTTTTTACATATAATGCATGAACTACAGATTCTTTAGTGGTTTATCATGTTTTATAAAGTGAAGCCATTGGCATGGAAACTCACGAGTTTATTGTATGTTATCTTGCTCCTTTGGAGTTAATGTCATATATACGATTGAATTCAATGGTGGAAAAGAATCCATGTTGCCGACATTACTAAGTGCGGAAACTAAAAGGTTTGGTTTTGTTATACTTGGATCTCAAGATTAGGGTTGTTCATGGGGCATGATCCCCGCCCCATCCCTGATTAGTAACTTGGGCCCGTCTCCGCCCTCGTCTCCGTGACAGTAACAGAAAGTTTCCCCATTTCTATGGGTCTACACGGGGACCCACCACCATTTCTCCATCGTCTCCGTTTTGAAGGGTTTATTAGTGCAAGGGAGTTGTTTTATGAACTGAATTATAGGCTTTGTAGTAGAAATATATAAGATAGATCATCTCTTTTCAAGATAGATATTACTTGATCTAAGATGACCTTTGTCAGTTTCTTTAAACTTTATAATTCAGAAATTCAAACATGTTATTTAAAACACAGAGATCATGTAACCAACAATTATTAGCTTTAGGCTAAAAAAATTTACATTGACATACACAAAGGTTACGATTACCAAAAGTTCTTAGTTTTAGGTTTAGAAGAACAACATTTCGAACTTAAATCCACATGTGAAACGGAAGTCAAATCCTAGTTCATGGTAGTAATATTTTTATAACCCAAGTAGAGACAATTTCAATATCTCCACTATCTTAGTTTTGACTGAAAATTGTTTTCACTCAACCATGAGTGATTGTTTCAGCTTCCTCACTGGTATATATCTGCTCGCCTTACATCCTTTATTGCAAAATTCTCTATAACAATACTAGAAAAAGTATTGTTAATTTGTCAAGAAGAACAAAATCGACATGCAAATCAACTAAAATTAGTATGCAACACTGTTGATTAAATTTCACCTTTCCTAAAGCCCATGTAGTAAACCTACCTAAACATTTGGTTCCAAAATAAAATGTAGTTATTAGCATAAGTATCTATGAAGACCATTACAACATTGACAATTTGAAAGGTTTCTCTGAAGTTGGGAAACAAAAGCTAGTTGACATTAATCGTGAGATCTGCAAAATAACGAGACATGGAGAAAAAATTCTCACTCTTGATAGAATTTGTGGAGGTTCCTCTTACCAAGATCACAAAGAATTTAGTAAGGTTAAGTCAAACTAGCATCATGCCCAATAGATATTAGGAATCTGACGACAAAACGGAACCAATTAAAGTCAAATAATCTTACTTTAAGGATCATAGGTTAAAACCCGAACTTCAAAAAGTTCAAATATAGAAACTAAGGTTAACAATGTGTTAGGTTAGCATATGAATACATATATAAAAACATATTTGCAGTTAGCACATGAATATAAATTTAAACAGTTAAGAAAGATTGTCACACATCATCTTAGTGATACTTGTAATAAAAGACTTAGTGAACCATCACTAAAGTTACAAAAGCCGATTATACATTAGAAATGATTTACTTTAGCACACGAATACAAATATTCACAATACATATTCCTCTTTGTTGCATCCATAATCAGTTAGCACATGAACACTAAAGCTCCAGCCTTCTTTTGCAGCTAAATTCAATAAGGTTTCATTTATTCCAGATTAGTAAACTTAAGTTAAAATAGAAGCAATAATTTCAACAAATAGACATCAATGAGACACACACTCAAAACAATAGTAGGAATACATCCAAGAGAGAAGAATAGGCAAACCTGAACTCGGTTACTCAATCATTCAGTTTAATGTATTTAGAAGACTAAGATCTTGTTTAAAGTGTAAGTCATTATAAAAAACCCTCCAACCTGAACTCAGTACAAAAAAAAAAACTACTATCGTTGACAAAATATTGCACTTAATCGATATGCACTAGAAGAAATAATCAAGCATGATCTCAGAGGTAAGAAAAAGCGACAAAAAGAAACAAATAAGCATATAATTGAACAAAATCCATGCAAGGCTATATAGAAGGTAGTCGAAGACAAAGCCTCAACATCGACTTGGCTTGAGAGAGAGAGAGACGGTAGGGTCTCTATGCTAGAGAGAGGAGAGAGCCAATAGAGTCTCTGGCTCTCTGCGGGGAGAGAGAGAGAGAGAGACTGTAGGTCTCTGTGCCACACACACAGAGAGAAGGGTTGGAGGTTTAGAGCGAGATGAGGCCTCAGGGAGATGGTCCACTCCACCGTCCATAGAGAGAGAATAGAGAATCAGAGATGTTGTGTATTAGGGTTTCTGAAAGTGATTATGAAGGCGTTTATGGGGCAGGGTATGTCCACAGGTTTGCGAGGTTTTTTCGAAGATAGAATGAATATATTTTCGGGTTTCCATCGGATTTCAGGTGTGGATGCTGGCAAGTTGACTATCACCGTAATCAGTCTCTATGCTACAATTAGTAGCCATCTTTCTTTCTATTCAGGCAATTGCTCATTCTTGATAATGCTACTACACTCATTGTACATAAACTGATCGATCCATTTCAGTGCTATTATACATGGTAGCACAGCAATTAAGGTCGTGATCTTAGATTGCAGCGACCACGAGGATGCCGGCAAGTTGACTCATGATAAAATCAGTGATCGCCTTGAAACTCCTCCCATTTGATGCTGAAAATATTGTTCATGGGAAAAATTTGACGAGTTTAAGTTAACATTGAGCTGAAATTAATGGTTCGAGCTTACCGGTCCATTGAATCTATCTAGAAACTCTGTTGACTACCTTGCATGGCAGAACGATCATTCATGATGATCAAAGTTCAGCGTCGAGTTTAAGACAGATGAAGAAATTAAACATGAAGGGTATTCTAAGTCCTCATTAGCATTAGCATCAGCATTGTCGTCGCCCTGCTTTGTGTTCAAGAATGTGCGACCGTGTAAGAGACCATTCAAATTTTAGATTAAGTAATATTGTTTGAGTTTTGCTCCGTCCTTGGAAGTTTAGTAAGGATGCCGACAGATCCAAGTCCGAATCCATATCAAGTGCCAAATTTGGTAAAAGCGAATAGGATCCCGTTAAAGAAATTGAGGTGGTTTCGTGGTTTAGAATTCGGCATCTGAAAGAATTTGGATCTAGATTCTGCACGCTTGGATGTAGGATCCGATCCATACAATCAAATCGTGACTCCAAATTTTTCATTTAATATTACAAATTGCATGCAATTATACATTGTTTTAAGCGTGCATAACTGATAGATATCTGCCTAACCTTAGGTTGCCAACAAAAATCAGTTTATTATTTTCTTTTAATTTGAATCGTGTTGAATATTGCATGTCTCGGATTCAAATCCGATCGTTGGATCCATTTGTAACGCAGTTGGATTTGGCCATTCTCGGCTGAAAATCCATAGAAACATTACATACATAGAAAATGTATACGTTACGGAACTAAAGAGGAAAACGGCTTATAACAGAAAACCCAAATGTAGAAAACAAAGGAGACGAAGTTGGACTTGTTCTCTTTAAATATTGTACATCAAAATAATGGTACACACAAAAGGTTACATTGAGAGAGAAAAGAATATTCCATGAAAACCATGTACGGAAAATCATGAAAACCCTCCATCATCTTCCTCCCTTTCTCCTTTCTTACGGTTGTCTGGAACCTATTTTTGGTCCATTCTCATTCCGCCGCATCACTAACCTCGTCGACAATGAATCGTGGAGAAAAACATCATTCCATCAATTGTGTTAGTGCTTGGTTCATATAGAACCTTCAATAATAGGTAAAATAATAAAACAAAAAAAAAATACTGGACAAAGCAGAAAAGACCAAAAGCGAAGCAGGGTGACCCAAAGGCAGAGAAACGAGAAGTGAAACCTTTGCAAAAAGGCTTAAAGGCAGAACATCGGAGCCCTCCTCTCTTTCTCCCACTTTCCTCCCTCTCTTGTGATATACCTCTCTTCCCCTCTATCTCTCTCCCTTCGTCTCCCTCTCTCTCCACTTATCTCTCACGATTTTTATGCAAGACGAAAACCGCCAAGCAGTTTTTGACAAAACCGCTGCGTGAAACCGCTATTTTCCCAAAAAATGCTTGCGGAAACCGCTTTTCATCACGGTTTTAGAAAATCGGTGGTTTTTACAAAATTTTAATTTTTTCAAATTGCTACCAGGTGAAATTACTAAAATATCCAGATATCTTAAAGTAAAAGGATAATTTTGCCCTTAAATGGGCGAAAGGACAATTCTATCCTCTAACACTAAGTGAAAAGACAATTCTGCCTCTGGTCTTTAGGCAAAATTATAGATTTAAACTGATGGAAAAATTATTATTTTATCCCCGAATAATTTCAAAAATTACTAAAGTTACCAAACATAATTTTATTGTTTTGTTCTAATTAATTTCTTATAATTACTAAATCGATCATATAGTTAGAATTGTTGGTTTACCCCTAAGCTTTAGGGAAATTACAATGAAAGGAAATAAGGAGAAAATTATATTTTTGTCCCTAGGTTGATTCTGAAATAGCAAATCAAGTTGAGATTATTTTGAAATGGGTATCCAAAAGTATCTCTAGGTACCTAAAAGTATTTTCAAATGATACTTAGATACCCAACAACAACAAACTTGTTGTTGTTGGGTATCTAAGTATCATTTAAAAATACTTTTAGGTACTTGAAGATATTTCTAATTTAGTACTTGAATATTACAAATTATGTTTTAGTGGTCGGTTATTCGTTGTTTAATATATGTGTTGCATGTTGGTGGTTTCTTTTTTTAGACCGTCTTATTGTTGTTTTTGCCAAACAATTAAAATGAACTTTAGAATCTATGCATCAGAGTTGACAAAAACAAAAAAGTTAAACGGTCTAAATTTTTAAACGTGAAAAAGACGTATTTCATTGTCACTTATACTTGAAGGTATAAACTATATTATAATAGAAACAGTTTTACCACCAACTCAAAATGCAACATAAGGAGAGAAAAAAGTGTATAAAACATTCCTGACAGATGACACAATAGCCATAACCATAATACTGACATATATGAATGATCACCTCATTAGGGTATTCAAGGAATAAAAGACCACCAAAGAGTTGTTTGATTCTATAATAGCTAAATATGATACTACAACAAAGTTACATGTTCAACTGTTACTGCAAAAGTATAACTCCTATAAAAAGAAAGAAGAAGATAATGTAGTATAAAATGTAAACCAAATGTTGTTAATGGTAAGAGACTTAGTTGTAACAAAATCGGTTATCCCCGAGGCTATGCAAATATCCACTATTCTAAACAATATTCACCCATTATAGAACATGGTTGCTACAACCCTTAGATTAGGAGTTAAACCAAATATTTCTGAGTTACCCCTTAAACTAGTAATTGAATTAGAACACATAAATAGAAATAAGAAGAACAAATTGCTAGTAACTCAAGATAAGATAGGGTAAAACTCCAGACCAAACTAGAGAAAGAATAAACTAAACAAGAAATTTGGCAAGTAGAAAAAGAAATATGCTTAAACTTTTAAGAAATCGTAGGAAATTGTTTCTCAAGTCAAGTGTTTCAATTGTGAAATAGTGTGACACTAGAAGAGGGATTGCCGCAATAAAAAGACTGACGGTCGAAACACCCAACAATGCGGTCAATTGAAGAAGTAAGATATAATTTTTATGGTTTTGGAATGCCTCTACATTGACTGCTCAATATCTAATTGGTGGATTGATTTAGGAGCAACACGACATATCTCAAAAAGCAAGGAAATGACTATAAACTTAAAGGAATATAAACTCGAAGAACATCAGGTATACATAGGAAATAACACTTTCTCAAATGTTCTTTGAGTTTGATCATTTAGAATATATGTATAAGATATATCGATTGTACTAAATGATGTATTAATTGTACCATCGATAAGGCGTAATTTGGTTTCACTCCCTACCTTGGTTAAAAAGGATTTTGAAGGTACGTTTATCCCTAACAAAGTAACCATGGGGAAGCATGAAAGATTAGCCTTTTTTGGATTGTTCGATGTTAAACAAGGATTATTGAAATTGAATATAAATGATGATTCTTCTGGTTATATTGATAGTGCCCTAAATATAGATGTGAATATATGACATAAACACCTAGGACACATAAGTATGAAAAAGTTGAGAAAATTATTCAACTTTTACTTATTGCCTACTTTTTAAGAAAATACTTTTAATAAGTGCAAAGTCTATATACAAGAAAAAATAACAAGAAAAATATTTCCCAAAGACATAATGAGGCACTTGAAAAATATATACAACTCAAACACTTTTATGGATGATTAGTCAAGATATACCTTTATATATCGTTTAGCATGTAAATATGAGACACTTGAAATATTCAAAGAATATAATTAGGAGGTTAAGAAACAACTAGAGCATACGATCAAAGTCTTAAGATTTTATCGAGCTAGGGAGTACACTTCTACAGAATTTTTAAAATTCTACAAAGACTTTGGTATTTCAAAACAAAATATAATGCCCAAAACACCTCAACAAAATGGTGTAATAGAAAGATATTACAGGACCTTATTAAATATGAAAAAATATATGTTAATAGATGTTTCTCTACCAAGGATATTTTTTAAAAAAATTATAAGTATAACTATGTATATACTCAACATAGTATCTTATAAAGATGTATTCTCTACACTATAGGATATATGGTTTGAAAGAAAACCAAACATTTGTCATATCAGGAGGTAGAGATTTATCGCTCATATGAAGATCCTTGATCGGTTTAGAGATAAACTAAACAAAATGTCCTTAAGATGTGTATTCATCAGACACTATAAAGGCTCTAAAGGATATTAGTTTTATCATAAAGACTATGGATTAATAGAAAACAAAGATACTGAATTCCTAGATGACACTAAAAATGACATCTTTGATAATGATGATGAATGTGTTGATAATCTAGTAGATCTCGATCTATCATCATTTGAACTTATAAATAAAGATGATTCTTGTAAACAAACCGAAACTTTAAGTGAGTATACAAGAATTGATATCAATTGCGTTGTTTGTCTTGTAAGTAGATATCAAAGTAATCTTGGTTGACAATATTGGATAGCTATGAAAATGATTATAAGATATCTCAAAGTAACAAAAGACGTGAAACTGTGTTTTAAAGACTAAAAGTGGTGGGATACTTAGATGCTTACTTTGCTAGGAGCAAAGATGATAGTAAATAAATATCTAGACAAATATTCTTATTTGAATGAAGTTGTTTCTTGGGCTTGTAATAAAAGGGTTGTATAACATTGCATTCAGAAGAAGTTGAGTATGCTGCTTGCAGTATAGCTGCAACGAGTGTCGTTTGGATAAGGTACTTCATATGTGATTTGAAGTTAGATATAGCTAACGAGTATGTTGTCATTTATATTAACAATAATGAAACAATTACTCTGATTAAGAGTTGAGTTAATAACTCCAAAAGTAAGCATATAATGCCAACTAATGATATGTTGACAAACCTGATGACCAAAAGCATAACAGAGGATCTTTTTTCAAAGCATGTTACAAACATGAGTTTGAGATAAGTTTGATTGTTGTGTAGGTAAGAAATCACGCAATAGGTAATCATTGCAACAACAATCATAGATGATATAACTTGAAAAACCTCACAAAAAGTGGGAGGTAAAACGAGTGTCATAAACCTTAGCTCGAATGGCCAAGTGAGAGATGTAACGCTATCGAATTTGGCCATTCTCAATTGTAAATGCATAGAAACATTACATATAGAGAAAACATATAGGTTACATAAATAAAGAGGAAAACGACTTGTAACGAAAAGCTCACACGCGAAAAATAAAAAAACTAAGACGGAGTCACTCTCTATAAATACTTTACATAAGAATATAGGAACACACAAAAGGTTACATTAAAAGAAAAAAACAATCTTGGCTCGAAAAGTTGTTTGTGGGAAACCGTAAAAATACTCCATCATCTTCCTCCCTTTCTTCATTCTTACTGCCATCAAGAACCTCAGTTTTTGGTCCATTCTTCATTCTTCTTCATCATTGACCTCACCGGCAACGAACCGCGGAGAAGAATAGAATTCCATCACCATTATGGTGGAAAAGCAATCAGAAAACATATTAAGGGGATTGGGCATGCCGTTTATATCATTTAATTGTCATTTTTTGCCGTGTGAAATTTGTTTGAGACTTGTTGCTGAAAGGGGAGCAGAGTGCAGGGAAGGAGCTTCGAAACGGCCTTGCTGGTGCGAAGAGAGTGCATTCGGTTTGTGATTAAGAACTGTGAAACCTCTTTCGACTTTCCTTGGGACTTATTCGCACAAGAGTCAAGTCAACGATCTCTTGAGCCAGATTGCATTGACACGATTAACCCAACAACAATATCCGCAGAAGATTTTGTCCACTAAAAGTAGCTGTTCATGTTAGCCTGTGTTTAATACCACCCACCAAAAGGTTTCTGACAAATTTGAGGCACAAGGCAGAAATCTGACACGAACCTATCTACCGATGATGATGCTAACGAAATTGAGTCGGGTTCAGGTTGACCTTTTCCGTTCTATTTTTACAAGTTTTTTAATACTCGGTCGTGGAAATTATAATCTTCATGATCAAGTGTTGTATAGCAGCAGAGTTTCGTATGCCCTAAACCTAACTAAGAAAAAATAATCTCTCTCTCTCTCTCTCTGGTCCTGTATTTAACAAGAAGCTTCCTTCATTCCGAGAGTACACGTTATTGTTAAATCACGTATCTTTTGTGTCATCTGAAATCTCAGCCGTTGATGATGGTCCTATTTTTCGAGTCACATCACCACTTTTCCTTGGGGGACCGGTAGGCACGATGAAAGCCAATATCATGACAAGAAAGATAGATGAGATTTTAAGATACATTTTAAAATTTGATTTCGTGGATAATTTAATTGTCCTCCTTCCTAATATTTGTCTATTTTGATCTGTCACTTAATATATCATGTCATATAAACACAAAGGTATAGTTTTTACCTGATCTTACGTGGTCGTTTCCTTTTCCCTTCAATTGTTTGATAAAACTATAAATGACCCGTTACACAATTCCTATCAAAACAATCAACCAACGATGAAAATAGCATCTAATTAATTATATAGAAAAAAATTCTATATTTAATATGGCTTGGAACAATACGAGCTGGCTCTAAGGGAGAGCGTTGGCCCCACTCATGGAGACCCTACCCAATCGGACACGACAGGGGCATGAATTTCTTGGTTTGGATGAATTCGGTTTGGGTCAGTTCGAACCCGTACAAAACCACAATCGGGTTCTCAGCGTAGATGAACAAGATCTGTGCCTCCATGACCGAACGGCTGGGATTTAGAAATTAATCGAGAAGTTAAGCGGCATCCAGGTGGCCTATTGTTTGCTTGTATGGAAAAAATATCATAATATGGGGTCCACGTGCCCTTGTTGACACGATATGACGTGGCTGACGTATCACGCTGTTTGGTCGTCGCTAACTACTGATTAACGCAGTGTAGTAGATGCTTCGTACGCCTTTCTTAGCTATTTCTCCCACAGATAAGAGAAAGGAAATAAGGAATTTGCTTGATTGATTCTATAGAGAGATTAAAGAGAAGCTATAGATCTCCCTGCAAAATCTCTCCCTCTCTCTGAGATGGCTGCGAAGAGGCTGCAAGAAAATGAAGAAGGGCAGGAGAACAAACGTCCAAGAGGGAGCAGCTCGTCATTGCCAAGGTATGTTAAAGACGTGGAAAAGAAGACCATGATCCATTATATTCTTTTTGCTTCTGTTTCGTCGTCTTTCTTGTGGTTCTCGTAGTGTGGAGAGAAGAGAGTTTTGATTTCGGTTGATCGGTGATGGCAGTGATTTGAGAGAAATTTTGCTCTTGAAGTCCATGCCAAACAATATTGCAGCTGCTATAGAGCCATTGCTTCGGAGAGCAGTAAGTATGACATGATACTGTAAATTTTATATGGTTATATTAGTTCTTACTTGGTCTTAGAAAAATCATCAGCGTTATTGGCTTCCTTACTAGAACCTCCTGTCCTGTGTGCGTCCATCTGTGTGTTTGTTTGGGTGAGTGTCAATAGCGGATCGAGCGGTGGGGGGCGGCCGCCCCCCTAAAATTTTGATATTCGCCCCCCCTAACACAATGAAATATATTCGTCGCCCCTCCTAACACTATTTTCTAGATCCGCCACTGGTGAGTGCGTTGCATTCATGTCCTTTAACTTCCCCAAAGTTTTCATAGTAATTAGTTGCAGAAGTATGAAAACTATAGTAGTGACAAGGTTGAGATCATGAAATATTGTACAAAATAGATCCTTACAAGTTATTTCTCTCCAACTTGAGTTGAACTAGATGGACCATTGGATTAACTACCGAACATCAGAAGATATATAATACCCAATACAATCATAGCAAAATCTAGTTATTATTGAATGCGTGGTATGACGATGACTGGAGAGAATTACAGGTTTTTGTATCCACACGTGAGTTTGAATTAGATGGACGGTTGATTACAGTCAAAAGAGAGAGACCCCATATAGCAGTAAGGAATGCTGGCTATTATAGTTATGAGGATGACAACTGAAGGGAACTATCATCGGTGCATGTCATGGTTTGAACATCTTTATCAATAGCAGTGTTTCAGCTGACGGTAATAAAGTTCATTTGGCACTCAACGTTGTCCTCTTCAATAGTAATTTGTTATATCATTGCTGGTGGTTTGATGCATCATTTTGGTATTTCTTTTATTTTACTGCATGATGACTTGGTGGTAAAAAAATTCTGCAGGTAAGGGAGGAGTTGGAACTTGTAATTGAACGTCGTAAGCATGAGGTGCAAAGGTAAGTATGCTCACTTGTGGGGTTTGTTTTTCTTGATTTTCGTTTTGATAATTAATCTCATTCAAAAAGCTGTGATAAAACAACAACTAAGCCTTTTTCCATACTAGACGGGGTCGGCTAATTCAAAAAGCTGTGATCATTCATGTAATTTTCTTGCCCACGTCGTCGATAGCCCAAGTATCCACTATACTTTTAATAATCTATTTCATCCCCATATTGCTATGCTGAATCTTATTCAACAAATGATTGGGCACAATAGTCTAAGAATCTATGCAGCTGACTCGTCGGTATGGAAGAAAACCTGGTTTTGATTTTATCTTTTGTTTAGATCTCTATACGTATCGATAAATAATTTCTACATGCATGTAACATATATCTTCCACGGAGATCTTCATCTCAAACAATGAGTGATAATCTCAGATGAATGAATAATACAGACGGTGGCATACTTTTACAAGAAACAAAGAATAAAATACGAGGCCGTCTCAAGGTCTCGAATCTCTTCGACTACGTTTTCTTTCTTTTTATTTTTGGAAAAGAAGTTACATGTGACTTGCATCAGCTGAATCATAGGCTCCGGCTGTCTAGCATGCCGAAGTGGTCTGAGGCAGATCGTATCATGACATGAAGATCTTGATGACATGATGCCAAGGAATGAGTACGTTTCTGGTGTATATATACTGAACAACCTCTCTCTATATATATAGAGAGAAAGAGAACATGGTAAATATGGATACTCATTGATGCTTAAATACGTTAAAATATTTTACCATTCGTTTAAACATCTAACCATTCGATCAACATGATGAAAGGTAAAGATTTGAATTTGAAAACTAAAGATTTGAACTTAAAATGTGAAAAGTATGAATGAATGTGTAGTTATACTTCTCTCTCTCTCTCTCTCTCTCTCTCTCTCTCTCTCTCTCTCTCTCTCTCTCTCTCTCTCTCTCTCTCTCTCTCTCTCTCTCTCTCTCTCTATATATATATATATATATATATATATATGTTAGAACAGTATTACGTATCTGCAGTCTATGCTTTTCCCTATCATCTTGCTATAGAGTCTGCGGATAAGACCGTGTTTCTATTCACATACAGCTAAATATTGTGCAACGTTCATTGTCAAATTATACACGCACATGCAGTGGGAAAAGAAAGAGAAGAGTGATTTCTAGGCAAAATTTGTCGAAGATATGTGATCTCCATGACCTAAAAAACCTTCTCAAATAGATTTATTTAAGGAATCTTTAAAAAAAATGACGGTCATAGCTTTCAGCTTATAACATTTGATGGTCATAGCCTTCAGCTTATAAAATCCGATATATGCATTAAAAAGACAAGTTGCATCCATGTGGTTATGTTAGGATAGGGGTCGCGTTAGCAAGATACATATCCACGCTCATTCCTCGTATAAGAAAGGCCTAAGCTGGTCTGAGGATTTTATATTTGCTTACATACATATATATATATATATATATATATATATATATATATGCGTGTGTGTATGCAAACAAACAACTGGATGCTTGTGAAATAATTCGTCAAAAACGAATTGCGTAATGCAATTAGATAAAACCCTATCAATGTCACCTTCTTTGATAAGCCTCCGTTGTCCCCCACAGCAACTGGTCGACTGCTTATCTTACCCGACAGACTCTATGATATACGATCATTCTTTAACTGAACTAATTGATATATAGAACTAAAACTTTCTGTACCATTAATGCTATTTGGAAAATAACACTTCCGGAATCTGTAGGCGACATAATAACCATGTGAGGAGCATGAAATAGTTGAGAGGGATTTGCAGAGTAAACAACGAAAGAAAAAAGAAGAAAGGGATAGATGTTTCAAGTGATAAAGTGCGCACGCGGTTGAGAGATGAAAAACATGAGTCTCAGTGGTGCCTGACGGCTAATATTGTTCGTTTCTACACTGTAAAAGATATCTGTCTATCTATATCTGCAGATAGGACAGAGTTGAGGTGGTACATCGTAGTCAAAAGTAGAGCGTAGTACTCCTTTCCGCAAAAGATTCTTAAAGTAATGGAAATGTTAATCGACATATGCCCACTTGCTTATATATATATATATATATATATATCACGCGGGCGTCCTTTACCTGGTAACTCGGTTGGGGTAGTGAACATCTAAAGAGTTTCAATTCTGTGTTGGTTTACTGTGCAAGATATAAAAGCCAGATATAATAATAATCACGTTAGTGATTCTGTTACCACGTACATAAATGAGCCATCCAGGACGAAACCTGCTGCTAGTAATTAACCTTATGGACATATTCACTGTTTGAGAGAATTTTATGGAATTTTTTCATACCTGAAATGAAGAAATTCGATTTGAGTCTATTCTCTTCTCATGGCTTAGTTTTTTACCGTCTTACAAAGTAAATAAATGTCTGCGTGTATGTGTCTCTGGGGTGTGTGACGCTTCTATTTTCCTTCAGAAGAAGCTCATTTCGACTGCAAGAACTTACTGAAGCACCAATATTGAGGCTGAGCTTCAAAGGGAAGTTAGCTTTACCAATTTACACAAACAGCAATATTGAAGCTGAAGACAACAACCCTCTGGAGATCTTCATCATAGACGGTCAAACAGGGAAGAGGGTCCACCACGGGTTCCCAGCTTCACTCAAGGTTGAAATACTTGTGTTGAATGGGGACTTCCCCCCTGCTGTCAGAGAAAACTGGACCTCGGAAGAATTTAACAGTAATTTGGTGCGGCAACGCAATGGAAAACGGCCACTACTGGAAGGAGATTTGAATATTATACTGAGAGATGGGGTTGGCTTGATCAGGGTGCTTGCACTCACCGACAATTCAAGTTGGATAAGGAGCAGGAGGTTCAGGCTAGGAGCCAGAATAGTCAAAGATAACAATGGTGTTGCCGCTATCGGAGAAGCTCTATCAGAAGCTTTTATTGTGAGGGACCATCGCGGTGAATGTGAGTTAATCATCACCATCTTCATCAGCATTCACCATAAACATCGTTATCATGATCTTCCACTGGAAAGAGAGAGATTTCATAATATCATCACGGTTCGGAAAGTACCGTTTCTCAAGTTTTACACACCTCTCTCTCTCTCTCCAATGATCAGACAATTTTCAAAATCACAAGAAACGGCTAGAATCTCCTATTTCTCACATAATACATATCCAAACGATAGCCCCTTTAAGTCTCTGTTAGAGATTGTAGGATCATTAGTCACATAATGACCAACCACCATACATGATATAGTTTGTCGTCATCATCATTATCAGCAGTCTCATAGACTTTTGCTGTCCAGCGTATAAGAAGCATCACCCTCCGTTGTTGAACGACGAAGTATGGCGTTTGGAAAAGATTGGAAAAGATGGTGCCTTCGACAAAAGGCTAGCTGCTCTCGGTATCCGTACCGTCCAGGACTTCCTCAGAACGTCAGTCAAGGACCCAACAAGCCTCAGAACGGTACGACCAAAGTATTGCCTTTCAACGCTATTAGCTTTTCCGTTTCTTTCGAATTATACTTAGATCAAGTGTTGGAAGTAAACAATAAAGCTTGAAATTCTTTCTTCTTCTTCTGGACTTAAATGGTAATGTGGGACAAGATTGAGCTCAGGTCACCAAAACTCCATGTAACAGACCTCACTTTGTATGGGAGAAGGCTTGGTTTTAGTTTGGGCTCGGACTAACGGCGCAGTCGGGACGCCCAGTACCAGAGACTAAGTAGGCCTTCTCTGTGCCCAAAGACCTTGACAGTCCTGCAGCTTATACAAGGGGCTTATGTTCAGACAGATCAAATATTGATTACGCGTATCACGGCCAAGTGCTAATACTACAATGATGTTGTGAATGGCAGATACTGGGATTGGGGATGTCTGATAAAATGTGGGAAGTGACAATAAATCACGCAAGGACTTGTAACTTGGGGGACAAGTTGTATTTCCACCATGACATCAACCAACGATGCCTTGTAGTCCTCAACTCCATCTGCCAACCAGTGGCAGTGATCTGTGATGGCTACCTACTTCCCATGGATGAGCTCAATGCATTTCAGAAGGTAATTAAGTTTCATTTTCTTCATGTCAAATTAAGTTTAATTTCTTCAATGTTGTTTTTTATTTGTTCATCTTTAGTATGATCATCATGACTTCAAGGCAATCAACACTTTAACTGATTTTGGATGCATGTCTCCTTTATCTCTAAAGGCAGAAGTAGCAAAGCTGGTGGAAGATGCCTATAACAATTGGGGTAAACTGAAGGAGGTGGAGGGAGGATCACGCTATAATAATTTGCTACCATCATCCAGTAAGAACTTGCTCATTCCGATATCTCATAGCTGTTTTTCATGTGTTCCGTTACACATTAGTCGAGTCGGCCCAGTAGGATTATAGGCCACAAATGCACAAACTATTCTTATGGTCAGTGCTTTCTTGGCTTTTATTGAAGTAAACAAGATAGATTGCTGTGGCTATTGAGATTCCATGCAACTGACGGTGTTTCCATACTGCTATCTACTGCAGTGCGTTTCTTCTCTATTGAGAAACGACTGTTTTTCTCCCTCCTGCTAAACATGATAAGAGAGAGTAGAATAGAATGTAAAAGAACAGAAAACCATGGAATTTAGCTGCATTGAGTTTAGAAAAAATTGAGATTTTCCTAAATCTGAAGCACAAATTGTGGACTCTAACCATTTGAGATTTGGATAGAACTGAAGCTAAGGAGGCACATTGAAATAACTCTTAGACTGACCCTTCAAACAGATGATATTGATAGGGCTTTAGCAGCTATATCTCTGAATAGTCCTACAACTTCAAGCCATCAACGAATTAAGGGTCAGCTTGAAGCCTCTTTCCCAGATATTGATGCTTCTTCCTATTCAGCTTCAACTCAAGCAACCCAATTTCAAAATGCTGTGGGTCAGCTTGAAGCCTCTGCTCCAGATATTGGTGCTTCTTCCTATTCAGCTTCAAGGCAAGAAATCCAATTTCAAAATGCTGCGAGTGAGCTTGAAGCTTCTTCCCCAAATGTTGGTGCTTCTTCCTATTCAGCTTCAAGGCAAGAAATACAATTTCAAAATGCTGTGCCTATATATGAACATCACCATGTGAATGGTTGGTTGTTTGAAACTCAGCAACCACCTGTTGCTAGCAGAAGTGTCGATCTCCATCCCCAGAAGTTCAACTGCTGTGAAGCATTTTCCAATGACACGAATCTTGATGAAAACTATGGTCCTTGATTTCTCACGTCATGTAAAGTGCATGAATCTCGTATCTGTGTGTGAAACACCCGTCAACCACCTTGAAGTAGTGGAGCATTGAAGAAGCAATCCTGTGGCTTCTCTTTTTTGCCTATCCTATAGATAAATAAAGAGCACCTTGTAGATATTGTTTCAAACTTGGTTTCGTTGCACCTTTATAAGCGGATCAAAGGGCCTTTTAAGTGATCAATTCAAAAGTATCATCCCCAGTACGACAAAAGGTGATCCCAGTAAAGTATAAATTGCTACAGTTAGTTAACCAAATGCCCAAACAAGCTTAACCGAGATCTAACATACAAAAAGCCAAGTCGATTTGAATAGTTATGCCGGTATAGGAGTTGTCAAATCATTTTGAACTCTCGAGTCCTTGGATCCCTTCATCCTGAAAACACTGGCAATAGATTGAAGCAGAATAATTGAAATTTTTAACGTACCGTGTCGTCATGTAGCTACTAACACAGAACTGAGTCAGAGTAAAGCGCCCAAGAACCAGAAGAGAAAACCTTTCCTTAGTGCGCAGGCTAAATTTTCGCAACTCGTGTCATCATACCTAGACATGGCCGATCCCGGTTTCCCTAGAATCAATAGAATCAGGAACCGAAACCGAACTGGGACCTGAGCGGTTTCGGTTCTTATTCCAGTTTGAGTCCTAAGCTGGAACCGAAAAATCATTAGCATATATATATATATATATATATATAGAGAGAGAGAGAGAGAGAGAGAGTTATGCGTCTTGTTAAGAGGAAGACAATAAAACAACAGATAAACCAAATATATATATCAATAGCGCTGTCACAGTAGAAGAGGGAAAAGGTTATACAATCAGAAAGAAGACTTCCCCCACTTTGTCCCCTCGTCACACTCCCCACTATCCCTCATCAACAACCACAATCACGAAAAACTCTCCCTAGTATTATGAACAAGAGCATGTCACGGCAGCGGTGAGAAAAACCGGTGCTGATACTCAAAACTTGATTACACCAATGTTTATAATTTCAAAAACACGAAGTTTTATAGATATTGTCAATAAGGTGTAGCAGCAGGAGGATATTGACCATACCCATACACACTTGCAGGTGGCATCCCATAAGGCATATATGGTGAAGGGCCGGCTGCAGCGATCTTGGCCAACCCAAGCTGACCTTGCATGCCGTTTGTTGCATACTGCTGCCACATCATCTGCTCCTGAACCAAAAGCTGCTGCTTTTTCTCGACGTCGGCCATCTGCACGTAAGATGGAGGTGGCACGGACAATGAAGCAGCAAAGGGGTCTTGCAAGCCCTCAGCAACCGGGGTACCCGTTGGAGCAGGCAATGCCAGTACCCCAGCCTTGAGCTTATCGGGGTTGGGCAATGCCACACTGCTGGCACTGCCGCCCATGTTTTGATGGGCAGTCATCACCTGCCTGCTCGCCCCTTGATCGTACATTCCGTCCAAGAGCAATGAATCAAAACCACCGGCGAGAGTGGCCTTCTGCTTGGAAAGATTGCTAGCTGATTCGACCAACGCCAGTTCCCATTCAGCCTTCCCAGTCTCTGCGAGAGGAGTCTGCCAAGCAGAAGTTACTTCCTCTTTTGAATCAGCTGGAAATGCCTCCCATTTCTCATCTGTTTTGGCAGGCGGCCCCGAGAATAAAGCCAGAGCAAACTTATTAGCTTGATCATCAGCAGATGGCGCATCAGCCGATAGATTTAGCAGGTCAGCAGGTTCCTGTTTCTTAGGAGGTTCTGCAACAAGTTGTGGTTTAAAATCAGCAGGAGCAGGGAGTGCCTTTATGCTGTTCATATCTTGTTCCACTGGTTGCTCTTCTTCTTGAGAAAGTGGAGTTGGCGCCCGAGCACGTGTTTCCTCATGTCGTCCCTCTGGACTCTTGGGCCTTCGGGATCGGTCTCTCACAAACTCCTCAAGCGTATCCAACAACTTATCAGTTATCTTCTGAACTTGAGGATATTCAGATGATCTTGCGACACCTATGTCCTTGCACCAACCATAGAAAGCAGCAAGCTCATCGATCTGCTTAGCTGCAGCACTATAAGCTTCAAAAGCCTTCACGCAATCTGGCTGTTCCATATCAAAGAACCGATCGAGTAAAACGGCCAAAGTTTCACAAACATCAGAATAGAGCTGAAAGCTCTCCCTGACTATGGGATAGAGGGCAACCAGCACCATCCTGCTGTTCTTGGCTGCACCAGTAGGACGACAAGCTAAAAACCGGTCTAGAACCTGCTGCAGATGATGCATCCTGCGGAAAATCCTCTCCGATTTCATTTCCCTCACAGGAGTTGTGGCCCTTTTTTCCTCGGGACTCTCTCTCTTGTCACCTTTCTCATAGACTTCCCCATAATAATCCGACCTTCTCCTTTCCCTTTGGTTGCTGTCAACCACCTCTCAGCTTCCTCTGATACACCACAAACTCAACCTTCTCATCAAGATACAATGCATAAAAGCCTCTGAAACCAGCATGATCCCAGAATTAGAATGGGCCTCGTCCCTGAAATCAGACATGTTGAGAATCCTCATCCCTCTGCAGTGGCATACACAACCCTCTTCCTCAAACACAGGGTGCCCATCAACCCAAAAGCCTGTGAACGAGCATAAGAGTCTTGAGAGCAACAATCCAGTCCCGAGTCTTTCCCAGCCTCTTTGAGACAGTTGAAACACAGGCGTTGACATATGGCCTTGAGTATGAAGTAAGATTGAGGATCTCCCTGAAATATTTCTCATCTGCTGGTTCATCGTCATGACTCGTAGCCTTAATGATTACAACATCCAGCTCAGGGGCCACATTGCTTGAAACTTTGGCTAGCCCAATGCTGGTCTGATCCTTCATAGCTCCCAGCGCCTGCCTGATGGTGCTCGAAGCCATACTTCTTAATTGTCAATTAAGCACCTGATGGTCAAACAAAATCAAATTTCTGATAAAAACTTGTCGCCCTAGAAGATTTTTCTACCTTAACTGAATGGCAAATGAACATGAAAAATAAAGAAAAAGGAAGATATAAATAATTAAACCCGAGATGAAAATCTCTCAGCACATCAACTCACAAAACCAAGTAGGTAGACATAAATATGACAATGGGCTTCCAAATCATCTTCATCAACAGGAGGCGTCATGAAAATGGACAATCGTGAATGAACCCAGAAAAGGAAGAATTCTCTTTTTGGAGGCAACATGTTTTCAGCTCAGGAAATTCGAGCATGCTTCATGATGCAGCAAAAAGGTGCTCCTTGATGCGATAAACATGATGTGGACTAAATGACGGAAGGATGCATTAGCGATCAAAGATACATTCAAGAGTTTCTGCTAACAAATTCTTTCTGATCCATGGAGAAAACGTTACCTAAAAGTATTGATCATTATTAGGTGTCTTCCCAAACTTCAGATGAGTGTCATAATACTGATAAAGAATTCTAACACTACTTGTTAAAATGATTTCCTATATACGATCCATTTGTACCTGCAGAAAACTGAAACAGATGAAGAGTTATAAGGCTCTCTAGATTACACGACTAAATTTTAGATTACTGTAGCCAACAGGATGACAGAATTTTAGCCGCCTTTATCAAGATTCCAGCTAAACTGACCAGCAGTGCATACTTTCTATTTAAGTTGGAAGCCTGCACTTTCTAATGTTTCTTTTCATAGTTCCAATTTATTATTAACTTTTTCCTTAAACTCATCCACAAACATAATACAACAACAACAATTAAGCCTTTTCCCATACTAGACGGGGTCGGCTAATCCACAAACATAATGTCATCCGCAAATAACAGAGACCAAGATACTTTCATCTTGAATATGTTTTGTTAACTCATCAATGACCAATATAAATAAATATAAACTTAAAGTTCGATTATGATGCAACCCAATATTAATTTCAAAGGAGTATGTCACTCTTTCATGAGTCCTCACACATATTTTTGCACCATCGTACATGTCTCGTATAAGATTTATCTATTTCAATGGGATACTTCTCTTTGGTTCTCTAACTTCTCTTTTTCAAGGTTCTCTAGAGAATCTCTTGATATCCTATCGTAAGCTTTTTTTTATATCAATAAAATAAATATCATGTGAAGGTTTTTCTTTTTTGCTTTAAAATATTCTATAAGACGTCTTAAGAGGTGAATCGCTTCAATAGTGATGTCTCAACAGGTGAATCACTTCAATAGTAAATTTGTCAAGAATCGAAAGTGGTTCTTTGTTGTACTTGATATTTGTCTTAACCTCCGTTTAATAATTCTTTTTCATAATTTTATAATATGAATCATTAACTTAATATCTCAATAATCCTGAATGTCGGGTATAAATATACTCACTCTCCATTCCTCAAGTGTCTTTTGGGTTCTCCATATTTCATTAAATAGTCTTACGAGCCAAATGAGTCTTTTTCCTACTTCTATAGGAATATTGTGTGGTCCTATAGATTTACCAACCTTGATATGTTTAAGAGCTTATTTGACTTTATTCTTTTAAATATGTTAATAAAAATTACGGTTTATATACTTTTCTTATTAAGATAAGCTAATACTAACATTTTTATTTTTATTAAAAAGCTTATATAAATAACTTTTCATTTATTTTTTATATCATCATTTGTAACTATAATCTTTTCATCCTCATCTTTGATCCATCTAACAAAAGTAAGATCCTTAGTTTTCTTATCTCTAGCCTCAGTTATCCCAAAAATATTCCTATCACCTTCTTTTGAGTTAAGTTTTTATATAAATCCTCTCAAATTTTGGCTTTTGCTTCACTAACGGTTTTTTATTTATTTTTTTGCTTTCTTATAAGCCTCACAAGTTTTACTAGTCTTTTTTGCATGATATAATTTGTAACATGTCTTCTTTTCCTTGATTTTATTTTGCACCACTTCACTCCACCACTAAGTTTCTTTTTGTGCTAGTACACCTCCCTTAGATTCGCCTACCAGATCTTTTGTCACCTCCCTAATATATAATATATATAGCCATATTGTTTCACATATCGATAATAAAAAGTTTTGAACCAAATATGATTGGAAGTTGTTAAAGAGATTAGGAGTTATCATAGGTATTAGATGTAACGGTGATAAAAGCAAATGGCAACTGATGATAATTCAAACAATGACCTCACTGATCCCCAGCAAGTAGAAGAAAGCCATGGGATTCCAAAATGTTGTCAATGACATGTTTGGAGACAGGACCCCCCTGCATGCATGTGCGTGTGTGTTTCTAGAGAGAGCATTAAATAAAGAAGCTTACCTCGTGAAAGTTTGCAATCCTTCGATGATATAATTGATCTTCTTTTGTACAACGACAAGCCCTACAACTCTCTTTCCTTTCTCTGCCCACGTCTTCTAAATAATCTATCGAATCCGCACCACCAAGATGTTCAAGAGGCAATTAAATAGAAGCATGTCAGCATAGCTTTATAATGTTAATATACAACAACAACAACAACAACAACTAAGCCTTTTCCCATACTAGACGGGGTTGGCTACATGGATTCTTTGTTTCCACAGATCCCTATCGTGTGCCATGTTAGCAGTTAACTCCCAATAAGCTAGATCATTCTTTATTGTTTCTTTCCAACACTTTTGTGGTCGTCCTCTACCTCTTTTAATACTTTCCAAATTTAGTTTTTCTAACCTTCTTACCGGTTCTTCTTTTGATCTTCTTTCTATATGTCCAAACCATCTTAAACGATGTTTTTTCATTTTATCCTCTATTGGCGTCAGTCCTAATTTGTTTCTAATAACCTCATTATGTATATGGTCTTTTCTTGTATGACCACTCATCCATCTCAACATCTTCATTTCTGTCACAGACATCTTTTGTACATGTTGATGATTAACTGCCAAACACTCAGAACCATAAAATATGGCAGGCCTAATTGCTGCTCTATAATATTTACCTTTTAATTTTAATGGTATCTTCTTATCACAAAGAATACATAATGCTCCTCTCCATTTTAACCAACCTGCATTAATTCTATGTGTAAATTGACCCTAGGTATTTAAAACTTTTCTTTTGGGGAATGCAATGTGTGTCAATTTTAATTTCTATGTCTTCTGAAGTAACCAAATGATCAAACTTACATTCCATATATTCTGTCTTTGTTCTACTAAGTCGGAGGCCTTTGCTTTCTAATGTTTCTCTCCATAGTTCCAATTTTCTATTAACTTTTTCCTTAGACTCCTCCACTAATACAATGTCATCTGCAAATAACATACACCAAGGTACTTCATCTTGAATATGTTTTGTTAACTCATCCATCACCATTATAAATAAGTATGGACTTAAAGTTGATCCTTGATGTAACCCAATATTAACTTCAAAGAAGTCCGTCGTTCCTTCATGAGTCCTCAACCAAATCATCAGAAAACAAATACATATTGTGTTGGCCATTTAAAGAACAAAACAATGCAAATCAATTATATGTTGGACAAGAAGTTTGAAATTATTAAGGCAAAATCATAAGGATATGCTACACAGAAATTTCAATTAGGTGATAGTATCCCCTAGGATATGGTAGCACTAGGGCAGGTGCGGTTGTGGCTAACTACTTTTATTATTCCCCATTCTTTTCTCACATTTTATTAAGGATTTATTATTAATACTCATTTCTCTTTATGTCTTTATACTCTTATGTATTTTGTGGTTCTCTTCATGTCTCTCTTTGAGTTTTATGAAAATATTATTTTTTACAAAACTATATGTATTTATGCCATTTCCCCACACTTTTGATTGCTGAGTTTCTCATATTGTACCTTTTGTGTCTGCACCCACATTCATACTCATGTAACATATCTATAAGAGTGGGAATATATTTCGTTTTATTCAATAGAACGACACAATACATAATCAGTGAGCTAGTAAACGAGCCAAGCAGCTGCAGTTGTCTCATTAAGAGCTTGATCATGGTTCATGATCCAGATCTACACAAGCTCGCATTTAAGCTATAGAATATGAACAGTTTGTATAAGCTAGTTTAGTTAAGCAGCTGCAGTTGTCTCATTAAGAGCTTGATCATGGTTCATGATCCAGATCTACACAAGCTCGCATTTAAGCTATAGAATATGAACAGTTTGTATAAGCTAGTTTAGTTATTCGTGTGCATGCATGTGTATAGGTTAGAAAACCATGTCGACCAAAACAAGTACAATAAAATTAAGATATTTAACCTCAGCAAGCAACTCCTATTCAGCTTGTCTATCCTTTGGTTCAGTTTCTTTTGAGCTGAGTTCAGAATCTTCACTTGAGCTAACAAGCTGAACATAACCAGATTTGAGTTGGCAAACAAGCCATGGCTTGTCTATCCCGGCTTTGGTTCAGTTTCTTTTGAGCTGAGTTCAGAATCTTCAATTGAGCTAACAAGCTGAACATAACGAGATTTGAGTTGGCAAACAAGCTATGAACAGCCCCTGTTAGGTTCATTCAGCTCACTTACCAGCCCTAGTAGCCACTATGGATGTATGAACCTAAAATCAAAATCTGATTTTAAATCATAGATTATGGTTAGGCGTCCTCTTTTGACAAGCGTATACTACCAATAATGCTTTGCTTAGTATACCAACATTTTGTGTAAGTCACTCGCATGAGTTGATGAAAAGGAGCCCTGCACATATTGGTCTCTGCTAGACACACTCATGGTGGTCTATCATTGTCTGTCCATTGCATAACTAAGTATTTTCTTCCAAGTCCATTCCCTTCTCTGCCTTGTTACTTCTGTTTCATGTTCAAATAGTTTTCCGTAATTTAATATGTGATCAAAGTTTTGTTTCACTTGATTGAGGCTTTGATTTTGGGTCCCAGAACACAGAAAGTAAAAGCTTTGTGTTTGAGCTCCCCATCTAATTTCAACAAGTATCAAAGCATCGAATACTAGTTTTCATCCCCAAATTTCAAGTATATAATGCCCTCAGGAGGACCTTATGAGGCTTGTCACGAACCCAAGGCAGAAGATACAGGATTGCACCGAACCATACTTGTTTAAAAAGGCCCAAGGGAATGCATTTACTTCAACCAGATACATCTTCGTATTCTAGCTGGAACATCTCTTCTATCTATATATAGGGAGAGGGAGAGGGAGAGAGAGAGAGAGTGAAGAAAAGATATGTCTCACATCTATTTAGAGCCAGAAGAATCCGAATTTTTGACAACAAATAAGTAAAAGAAATGTGCAAACATTACTGGATTAGAAAGGTAATGAGGACCTGAGTCCATCAACCTTTAAACGCGTTTAGGAGGAAAGAAAACATATAAGGCTCAACTTAACCGTCATATGGCAAAGTCTTATGAACGGTTCCTGACTCACAGAAATTAACGTTTATGGGGTAGGATAGTAGAAGATGCGAGGCTCACTCAAGATCTGATGAAACCCAACATTTAATTTACAACGGGAAGAATCTGTATCTGATTAGCAAATACGCAACCAACTATACTGAGAAAGGCTTGGTCAAAACCCTTCTCGCAGAGTAATGGCAAAATTTTTCAAAAATAGTAATATGAAAATAAAGATCGAAGAAATTTCTCAAATTTAGCATTCGTAAGTCAGCGCAGCCCTTATCAAATACCTGCACAGAAAGATCGTACCGAAACCCTGCCTTATTTCTAAAAATATGAAAACCCAACCACATTAACGAAGAAAAAGAAGTACCTTGCCCAAAATGTACTAAATAATTCACCGAACAAACCGATAGCCCTAACCAGCATTCGCGACAGAGTACAATCATAACCGATCCTCAGAAGAAGGAAACCCACTAAAAACCCATATTTCAATGACTAAAAAAGAAACAACAGCGAACTCCAAACGGTTACTTGCTAATCATGCTCAAATCCATCCCAACGCCCAGATCCGTATACAAAAGTAACATATTACATATAGAAGATGGTGATATCTACCCGTGATCATACTATACATACAGCAGAAGATGAGATCTACCTGAGTGACGAAAGGAACAATCAGATCCAGCAGATTGATCAGCTCCTCTCCTTCCAATACAGAAACCAGATGACAGGAATGAACTAGATCGCCTTACCCCCTCTCGGATGGCGAGAAAGAAACTAGATACCGTCTTCGATAGCTAGGAACGCAAGATCCACATCCCCGTCTCCTCGATCGCTCCGCGGGGAGGGAGAGTCAACGGTTGGAGATCTACACAGTTTACAAGTTTGAGTGCTTCTCCACGATGGTCATCGCTCGAGTTTAAAAGCGGACTATGGCTCCGACTGCAGAGCAATTCAGATCGTAGGTCGAGTCAGATTCGAAAGCTCGTCCTGCAATATCCGCCGTCCATCACTAAGATGGACGGCGTCGGTTCTCATGGGACCACAGATTTGGCCCTAATAGCGGTGTGTTTGGTTGGCCTCGGAATCGAAGTCCCATGAGAATGTGATTCCAATCGTCGGTGGAAAACGAAACAAAACAAGAGAAAAGGATTCCACGCAACAAAGCTGATATTAAACCACTGTTTTGATCACATAACGTTATTGCAATTCATGTAGGTGAAGTAGGAACCAAACAGAGGAAAATAAAAAAAATCTTCGCTACCATCGAGTTGGAGGCTAAGGTAGGAAAAGTAGTTGGTGCAATTCTTGCACTAATTTTTGTAGGGTGGGGCAAACTGTGTACTAGACCATTTAAGGTGGGGCGAACTATGTATAATGGTGATGGATCCAATCATCCTCGCCATTGTATTGTTTAAGATGATGCTTCAAATTCAAAAAATTCAAATTCAAATTCAAATTCTTGTTATGCAAATTTTGGACTCTTATTGATAATGGTGCCCAAGAACTCTGCCCATGTAAGGATCACCCTTGCAATGACGGTCTCACGCCCGGATAAAGGAGGAAGGTTGTGTTAGGCTTCCGACAGCCAGCGTAAAACTTCGTCGGATTTTTATAACATAGATTACAAAAATTATGAGCATTACTTTGGAGCGTCCCTGCCTAGCGACGTACTGCAGAGCCCGAATATAGTAAGAAGTAAGCAAGAGCTACTACATTTTTGCCCAAATATAGTGAATCAATTGCAGAGAGGGTTCCCACATCATGGACGGATGTGGGTAAAGAAGTTAGTCCCGCTACATTGTCATTCGAATGTAGTAAAAAAATTTCAGAGAGGGTCTCCGCATTTTGATTATGGATGGATGTGGAGGGTAAGGAAGCTAGTCCTAGATAATAAGATTCGTATTGGTTCTTAGAATATTGGAACATTATCCGGTAGGCTATTGGAGGTGGTAGATACTATGATTCGAAGAAAGATTCATATTCTATGTTTACAAGAAACAAAATGGGTTGGAGAAAAAGCAAAGGAGATAGAGGATACAAGTTTTAAATTATGGTACTCAGGTAAAGAAAAGGCTCGAAACGGAGTTGGTATTATCATAAATAAAGATTTAAAGGAGAGTGTAGTAGACATACAACGATATGGTGACTGAATCATGACGTTAAAATTAGTGTTAGGAGCAGAAGTTTTGAATATAGTTTGTGCTTACGCACCCCAAGTAGGACTAGAAGATAGTATAAAGACAGTTTTTTGGGAAGAGTTAGATAAGGTGTTTCAAAAGATTCCACAAAGGGAGTTGATTTGTTTAGGAGAAGATTTAAATGGACATGTCGGTAAAGAGGCATTAGGATATCAAGGGATTCATGGAAACTTTAGTTTTGGGGATATAAACGGGGAAGGTAGGGAGATTTAAAAATTTTAAAAATGAGATGAACATTTAATTACTTATAAGAGTGGCTTATCACAAACACAAATTGATTACTTTATTTGTAGAAAAAAAGATAGAGCGTGTTGTAAAGATTGTAAGGTAATTTCAGGAGAAAGCTTAACCACCCAACATCGACTTTTAGTTATGGATTTACAAATAAAAAAATGGACAAAGAAGAAAAGAGTGCATCAAGCTATTCAGACTAAATGGTGAAACCTCAAAAGCGAGAAAGAAGATATATTTAAACAGAAAGTCCTTCAAGGAGATGTTTGGAATTATGTTGGTACACCCTGTGATATGTGGAACAATATGGCTATACATATTAGGAAAGTGGCGAAAGATGTGTTAGGGGTATCTAAGGGAGGTGTACCAGCACAAAAAGAAGCTTGGTGGTGGAGTGAAGTGGTACAAAATAAAATCAAGGCAAAGAGGGCATGTTACAAATTACATTATGCTAAGAAAACTAGTGAAACTTTAGAAGCTTATAAGAAAGTAAAGAAAGAAGCGAAAAAGGCTGTTAGTAAAGCAAAAGCTAAGATTTGGGAGGACTTATATAAAAAACTCAACTCAGAAAAGGGTGAAAGAGATATTTTTAGGATAGCTAGACCTAGAGATTAGAAAACTAAAGATCTTAATTATGTTATATGCATAAAAGACAAGGATAAAAAAATTCTAGTGACAAATGATGATATAAGAAATAGATGAAAAAACTATTTTTATAATCTTTTTAATGAAAATAAAGATGTTAGTATTAGTTTAGGAGATTTAGCCAAGTCAGAAAAGTATATAAACCACAATTTCTACCGACGTATTCAAAAGAATGAAGTCAAAGAGGCTCTTAAACATATGAAGGGTGGTAAATTGATAGGACCAAATAATATTCCTATAAAAGTTTGGAAAATAATAGGAGAAATAGGAATCACTTGGCTCGCAAGACTATTTAATGAAATATGGAAAAACCAAAAGATGCCCGAGGAATAGAGAGTAAGTACACTTATACCCATATATAAGAACAAGGGAGACATTCAAAATTGTGCGAATTATCGAGGTATCAAGTTAATGAGTCATACTATGAAATTATGGGAAAGAATTATCGAACGTAGGTTAAGACAAATATCAAGTACAACAGAGAATCAATTTGGATTCATGCTAGGCAGATCTACAATTGAAGCGATTCACCTTTAAAAACGTCTTATGGAACATTTTAGAGCAAAAAAGAAAAACCTTCACATGATATTTATTGATGTAAAAAAAGCTTATGATAGGGTACCGAGGGAAGTTCTTTGGAGAACTTTGGAAAAAAGAGGTATCCCATTGACATATATTAACCTTATACGAGACATGTATGATGGTGCAAAAACATGTGTGAGGACTCATGAAAGAACAACATACTTCTTTGAAGTTAATATTGGGTTACATCAAGGATCAACTTTAAGTCCTTATTTATTTATAATGGTGATGGATGAGTTAACAAAACATATTCAAGATGAAGTACCTTGGTGTATGTTATTTGCAGATGAAATTGTATTAGTGGAGGAGTCTAAGGAAAAAGTTAATAGAAAATTGGAACTATGGAGAGAAACATTAGAAAGCAAAGGCCTCCGACTTAGTAGAACAAAGACAAAATATATGGAATGTAAGTTTGATCATTTGGTTACTTCAAAGGACATAGAAATTAAAATTGGCACACATTGCATTCCCCAAAAGGAAAGTTTTAAATACCTAGGGTCAATTTTTCAGAGTGATGGAAGAAGAATTAATGTTGGTTGGTTAAAATGGAGAGGAGCATCAGGTATTCTTTGTGATAAGAAAATACCATTAAAATTAAAAGGTAAATATTATAGAGCAGCAATTAGGCCTGTCATGTTTTATGGTTATGAGTGTTGGGCAGTTAATCATCAACATGTACAAAAGATGTCTGTGACTGTGACAGAAATGAAGATGTTGAGATGGATGAGTGGTCATACAAGAAAAGACCGTATACATAATGAGGTTATTAGAAACAAATTAGGAGTGGCACCAATAGAGGATAAAATGAGAGAACATCATTTAAAATAGTTTGGACAAATAGAAAAAAGATCAAAAGAAGAACCTGTAAGAAGGTTAGAAAAACTAAATTTGGAAAGTATTAAAAGAGGTAGAGGACGACCACAAAAGTGCTGCCGTCTAGTATAGGAAAAGGCTTAGTTGTTGTTGTTGTTGTTGTTGTTATTGATAATGGTGCTCGGGGCCGAGCTTCAAGAACCACTCTTAAGCATATCTAGATTTTGATTCTCGTCGAAAACGAAACTCGGAATCCGAGGTGACGGATTTCACTCTTGTTTCTTATTTAGTAATGGAAAAATATATAGGTGGATTAATGACCTGTACTGCTGTTAAGGATGGGGCAAACTGTCTATTATAGCCCATGGACTCAGCCCTGAGCTATATATGTCAATCTTCAAACCTGAGGCATGTTAGGCTCTTGCTAGGTTTTACTATTTGCAGTGAAAAGCTAAGGAAGAAGTCATAGAAAGTAGTACTTGATTCGAACTGTGTGTTCGACATAGGTTGTCTGTATGATGCTTCACACGCATATGCATGCAAACAGACACAACTACCAGATTCGGGTTACACAATGCCGGCTCGGGTCAGTATGTGGACTCAGTGACTGTCTTCTAAAATTTGTTTAGTACTGATTTTCTGTATAAAACTTGTTGTGAATAAACTGTTGATGACTCTTAATATCAACACGACAATGAAAACATGCAAGATTAATTCCAATGATATATTTCTGGATTAATATGAATTGGAAAGAAACATCATCCATTAATGTCGATCAATCAGAAAATCAAACGATAAATATCCATATGAAACTCTATCATGAATTTGACCTTTTCATCCTACAGCTATTCTCACACATGCACACTTAAGTTCTAATAAGATTAGGAGCATTAAGGTAAGAAAAATCACGCCCTTACTAAGTGATTTGGCGAAGGTTTACACGGGGAGGCCGTTACCACAGCTAGTGAGGCTTAGCTTGTCGAGAGCCCCTTAAGCTGAATCAGTTTGTTTAGGCCCTATCTTGGTTTAATCAGGATGGTTTCATTGACCCAAGTTATGGCTGATTCGTGATGGATGATGGGTTCTGAATATGATGTCTTTAATGTCTTATATATATATTAGTCCATGCCCACATTCATCTATGTTTAAACATCCTAAAGATATGAACCATTGGATTGGTGAGATCGATAATTGAAATTTAAATTTTAAAAGAAAAAAATGTACATTGTTACTTTTTGCAGTATATTAAATGCACCCAGAACTATTTGTTTTTTCTTTAAAAATCTCAAACTTTGATCTTAAAGATTAAACGTATTAAGAACTTTAAAAAGATTAGAGCATGAATGAGTCCACGAACTATGCTCTCTCTATATGTAGGGATCTTAACTACTTAATGCCTATTGGTGCGTGATATTGTGCAAATATCTCTACTATTCTATCTTTGAGTTCAATAGTTTAAATTTTAATAACTTTGCATTTTAATACATATAGTGTAGTAAATACAAAGTACAAAGTACAATAATGTTTTTAATTTAAATCTCTATCATCAAACTCAAAGATCGAATGATATAAATATTTTACAAGATTATGCAATTAAGACTCTCTCCCTATATATATATATGTGAGTGTGTGTATCTGTGTGCACGCACAAGCATGTAGTGCACACTTTTGCTATGCACGGCCTGCTTTTTATGTGTTAAGAACAGCTTTAAGTGTGTCTATATGATTTTATTTTGTGTTGAGGTCCCACCAATTTTCTCTACTAATTTCAGCAAATTTTGAAAATATTGCATTTGAGATGGGAACAAAAACATTCATAGCTTTTTGTCAGTTTTTACGTGAGAAATGGAAAAAGGCAGCATATTTGGTATTGGGTAGTTCAGATCATAATTTCCCTGACCGTTTGTCCCCCAACACAAACCAGTGAGTACTTGTGGACTCACCTGCTACCCTACTGCAGTAATGGAGTCCTTTGGACCTCCAGTCAGAATCGTTTCATAGATATATATTGCTCAGCCACTACCTCCACAAGTATCTTAATGTGTTTGAACTCCGGCCATTGAGAATCAATTTTCCTGTGAAACAAGTTCCGAGAGAAAACACTGTGGGGAAAGAAGTTAGGAGTCAGAATTCATATATGAACACTTTGTCTTACCATTGAGTCTTCTACTGTCGGTGTTGGAGACTTCAAATGAATTCCTGTCACCACTTTCTCCAAATCAAGCAAGTGATCAACGGCCCGAAGCACGGATACAGTATCTATAAAGGCAAATAGACATTCCCCACCAAAATCCAAGCCATGGAAAGCAAACCTCACCCGCCTATCCACCTCCAAATTTGGACACACTGATTTTCTGAGGTACCAAGCCCTTCATCTTCTCTTCCGAGCCGTAGAAGTCTATCAACAACCTGAAGTAGTCATCATTTACTCTGTTCATCGAGTCCTGAATGAACTTGGCTGAATGGATCGGTGGCTGAGTCACCAACTCTTTCACACTGGATGGCGGAAACGCCCAAAGCACAATTTTTTAAGGGACTTCATGGACACTCTCTGATGGCTCCTCCTGGCACAACGTCAACTGCAATCCTGAGTTGGTTGACCTCAAGCCCACCAAGACCACGGGCACTGTTGATATGCCTTCATAGACAACCAGGCACTGAAATTTTAGTGAAACTGAAAGGCGTGTTACTTGCCTTGGGTCTCTGTACTTTATGCACGATCATTGGAAGTTGGTGCTTGGTTGGTAGATTTGTCTTTGTGATCGTGATGATGAATATCATGAGTATATTCAGCACTATCATGGCTGTTCCATTATATGATTCATTGTGTCGATTGTGTTGATGAGGACTCGATATTGATAGGATAAACTGGGTTCAGGCTTCTAATTACCCATTCTTGAGATCATATGTAGCATTTCTTCTCTCGTTCCTCTTACTAAAACTAAAGGATCTATAGGATACGGTCAGGAGTTTTTTGTGGCGCGAGTCATTGTACCACAATTGCGTGGTTTCTCAGAATAACAATGCACTAGTTTCATATCTTCAAAAATGCATCTCAAATTTTTGAGATGGGTGGCAAGGATGCTTAAAATTGCCTGGGTATTATGGAATACGGTGTTGTATAAAAGATAAACTCCTAACTAATTTTCGTGCTAGCATGATATATATATATATATATATATATTCACCAAAATATCTTAAAGATCTTTTGTGATGTAAATATATATATATATAGAGAGAGAGAGAGAGAGAGAAAGTCTTACCTGCATAATGCCCTTTAGTCTAATCATGCACAAACATCTTTACTATTTGCTCTTTGAGTTCAATAGTAGAAGTTACATTAAATACAAAATACAAAAGTTAGTAGTACATTTAATTCAAAATTCTACCGTTAATCTCAAACATCAAACATGGACATGTATGTATAAGATTATGCATCAAAAGTATTATGCATCTACGATTCAATAGTAGAAGTTACATTAAATACAAAATACAAAAGTTAGTAGTACATTTAATTCAAAATTCTACCGTTAATCTCAAACATCAAACATGGACATGTATGTATAAGATTATGCATCAAAAGTATTATGCATCTACGACTCTCTCTCTCTCTCTCTCTCTCTCTCTCTCTATATATATATATATATATATATATATATATATATATATATATATATATATATAGAAATTGCTGATCTTTGAGGAGGGAAATACGGTTTTGAACTCAAATCGTTAGTATCCGTAGGAAAATGTGAAGTGGCTAGTCCGTGAAACCTTGAAAGCATGGAAGGAGCCAGAAAATTTGTGCTTGGAGTAGAAAGGAAGGGGGGGTGGCAAAGTTTGACCTGCTTGACCCTCTCCCTCCATTACTGTGCACAATTAAGCAATAAGAAGCTCCACCTATTGTATAACCCTTCTCTCTCTCTCTCTCTCTCTCTCTCTCTCTCTCTCTCTCTCTCTCTCTCTCTCTCTCTCTCTCTCTTTATATATACAACTTGATGATCGTTATTTTGCAAAGGTGGTGGTTGTTGGTACTACCTCTTCTAAAATGTGGTTTCATAGCATGCAATTTCCAATAATGATATGTTACAAGAGGAGGCTAAAGTCTAACACACATGCACCCTTTGGGAGCCGAACTCCCCATCAGTAGCAGTGGTGCTAGAGCGCCCTACCGTTGAGCTAACTATCTTGGTGCATAATCATATGGGTTTTCTAGGTGGCTAGAAATGGCAGACATCAAACTTCATCAAACATCTCATATCTCATGACTTAGCGATGTTTTTATATTGAAGATTGAATATAAGCTCCGTTGTCGTTTTTATATCCAACTCAGAGAAACCACAACCAGTCTGCTGAGACTTAACAGCATCCATCTTGAACCTGACCTGAGTCGAACTTCTGACTGCCCATACAGGAGTCAAGGTGCGGTTTTCAACTGCGTCAACCCCTCAGGCACGTTGTAATCACAGTTTTACGACATATATGACAAGAAAAGTCTCCCCAGTGGACTAGTTTTTCCAAGTTATAGAAACAAAGGAGAAGGGATCACAAGATGGACGACCTCCCCAGCCCTTTGCATGGCTCTTGACTGATCAAACGGGTCTTGAATTCCAAGGGGTTCTTAAGTGTTTTTTATTTGTATTTGTATTTTGGTGGGTTTGTGTACTATTTCTTTATAACAACAACTAAGCCTTTTCTCATATTAGATGTGATTGGTTATATGAATTTTTTGTTTTCGTATAGTTCGACCATGTGCATGCAACAATTAATTCAACATAAGTTAATCATTCTTTATTATTTCATTTCAACACTTTTATAGTCTTACTCTTTTAAGATTCTTACAATCTATATAGTTTTACTTACCTTCTTATTGGAGCTTCTTTTGATCGTCTTTCAATTTGTTCAATGATCTATTGATACCACTTCTAATTTGTTTCTAATAACCTCATTATGTATATAATTTTTTCTTATGCCTTCACTTATTTATTTCAGCACCTTAATTTATGCCAAGGATGCCTTTCATAAATCATGTGACTTAGTGGGTCTGATTGCTACTATACAATATTTACCTTTCTTCATATCTTCTTGTCACATAAAATACTTACCCACTTTCTTTACATTTAGAAAAGACAAAAAGGCAATGTGAGGGAGTCCCATGGTTGAAAGACTTTTAAGTCTAAATTGTGTGATAGGTAGCATCGTGATTCAACTTCTCACTAGTAAAAGAAACGGGGTTGTTGACGGTTTTGTTGCTGCTTTAGTTAAGACAAAACCGTAAAGAATTCCATCTGGGGAATAGTGGTAGAATAAAATCCAGAAGATAGAGCAAGTCCACTTGTAGTGAAAGAAAAAAACACAATGGTATGTGATTAATGAAAATGTTCACCAATTCCATCTTTTACTACTGTCCTAAAACTAAATGACATTGAATTTCATATCCTATAAACATTTGAATATTGACATTTGATATTAAGTAAATCATTAATGTCAAAATAAAGTGAAATTTTTTATCAACAACAATTACGTCTTTTTTCATACTAGATGGAGTCTGCTAGATGGATTCTTTGTTTCCATGGAGTCCTATCATGTAGTCTTCCTCTTTCTATTTTAACAATTCACAATCTTATTTCTCATAATTTCTTATTGAAGTTTTCTTTGGTCATTTTTATAAGTAACAAAACCACCTTAAACAATTTTTTCTTATTTTATCATCTATTGATGTCACTGCATATTTGTTTCCAATAACCTCATTAACCATATAGTCTTTTCTTGTGTGATCACTCATCCATTTCAGTATCTTTATTTATGCCATGAACATCTTTT
The DNA here is from genome assembly GCA_036023115.1 of Brasenia schreberi. NCBI lineage: Eukaryota > Viridiplantae > Streptophyta > Magnoliopsida > Nymphaeales > Cabombaceae > Brasenia > Brasenia schreberi. The sequence goes on from JAYKKT010000071.1 coordinate 21,334,185, forward strand.
GTACATATCAAAATTAATGACTTCAAAGTTGAGAATTTGCCATGCCTATAAAATCATATAGTATATTGCTATTCAATTTCTTAAGTAACTAAACATTGAATGTTGACATTCAACCTCATCTCATAAAATATTAATTAAAAGAATCATTAGATGTTGCTGAATACCAGAACTTTATGTGTATAAAGCTAAGCGCTAGTGGAATATTATATTTATGCTAATACAGCATTTAACCAATCAAGTGAGAGGCATATCCACAATTGAATGTCGGTATTCAACGGCAAACACCTATTGGAGAATTCTAAGGCACGACCAATTGAGCACCTAAATAAGCACACAGTAAGAGCCTACTTCATTTTTTGTTTTAGAAAAAAAAATGAAGAAGTGGGGGTCATGTCTAACCAGACTGCAGCAAATAGATGATGGCTAATTTTAGTGGCCTTCATTCAAATCAAAACTTTACTACTGGTTTGCCTTAATGTGCTCTTCACCATATGAACTACCTTATTTGTAATTTATAACTTAGGGAAATTGCCTGTGACACACCAGGTAAAGCTTTATAAACTCATATACATCGTGTAGGCATTGCCATGAAATATATATAAAAGAGAATAAGTGCGGTTAGACTAAGTTTCATCTTAAGACTTTTTTGAACCGTCCGTATGATTGCATGAATTGTGCAGATCGAGCCGTTTGTTGTAGATTGATCGTATTTAATACAATAGTATGCGATGTAAACAGACAGCTTGATTATGCCATCCGTACGATTATATATATACTAGTTAAAATTAAGAAATATTAACTTTAAAGAAGTCAAAGACTGGGGGGCGGGGGGGGAGAGGAAAGAGATCGGCAAAGGGTGGTCATGGATGCCATTAGTAGGAGGACTAACATGTATCTCCAAGTCTCGGTGGCATGCTACGTGGGGAGCGCAAATTCTTACGTGGTGGCCGCTATAGAGGGGCCATCACCCCTGGCAGCCACCCCATCCACCTTATCAACCTTTCCCTCCCTTAGCTGCAAAAACTGAATCGCTCTAAATAGGGAAAACTCTTCAAAAACTCAATCCTTTGTTTGACCACTTCTACCTAGAGAGAGAGATCATTGATATATGTACATTATTGATTAAAATAACTTTTTTTACTGCTTTTCTAGATGGTGGAACCTGGGTTTCTTGCATAGAAACTCCAGGAACATCGTCTTTGAGGCCTGCCAAACAAAACCCATTTTTCATTTCTTTTTGTATCATGGTGTGCTGTATCATATCTGCATCACCTTATTCACCTGTCAGTACAATGTAATCTAGATGTTCTCTTGATACCACAAATAGATTCGACCACACTTCCGCAGAGATTCATATTCGCTTGGTTGCGCCTTCCTGCAATTCTTTTGTCATTGCTGCGTAACTTTTGTTTATGGTGAAAGGCTCGTCATTTACGATCTCAATTGGTTTTTGATGATTGCGTAGCCTTGCTCTGCATTATCCATCTCTTCTCTTGATCATCACCAAGAAAAGAGAAAGATGAGCGTTACAGAGGCCAATGCAGATGCAGGTGAGCCAATGCAGAGCAAATATGGCTGCAGCCTCTTTGCCACCCTCTTTGGCCGCCGCCGGCAAGGGCCGAAGCGGAGTGCGTCGATGGCCAACACTGTGGCAAGGGATAAAGGTAACAGTTCGAACTTGTCGAGGCGCAGGAGGGGTGGTTCTGATGAGTCTGCCTTCCTTCCACAAGATAATTCTCCTGTGATTCCCTCTGAATCCAATGCTTTGGTGCGAGTTAGGCCTCCAATGAACCAAATTTCAGACAACAACAATACCAATAACAACGAACAAAGGGCAATGGTTCCAAGGATTCCTAATGCCAATGCAAATCAATTAGTTCCCATGACTATGTCAGGAGAGCTTGTGGCTTACTTCGGTGGGGGTGGCCCCATTTGTCAGAGCAGGCCTCTTCCTGCAAGCCAAGGAGGCAACACACTGATGAGAGCTTCAAGCAAGGTCATGGTTCTAGGACACCTTGGCAACATAAGGGAATCAGCAACACCCGCATATGATGACTCTGATCAACTTCCTTACCATAAAAACAATGGCAACAACACTAATCAGAGAGGCCAGAAGGCGAATCCTGCAGCCTATGCCGCCGCTGCGGCGGCTGCCGAGGCTGCAATGGCTCCACAGAGAAAATATGGGCAGCGCAGTATTGTGACAACGACCAAAAGCAATGACAGTGGCATCACCAACATGTACACAAGCAGCGAAAACTGTGTTTCAATCCCATCAGAAAAGAAAAAAGGTGTTCCAAAGAAAAATAGAAATGACAGCGACTCTGATGATGGTAGTCAAGATGGCAAGGGCGTTCGAGTGCTGACTAGGGCCTTGTCAAAGAGGGATGATCCTGAGGAGCTGAAATCAGCAGGCAACGAGGAGTACAAGAACGGCAGGTTTGCAGAAGCATTGGCATTGTATGATCGAGCCATCCTCCTTGCTCCGGAATGTGCTTCGTACCACAGCAATAAGAGTGCTGCTCTTATTGCGCTCGGCCGGTTTCTTGATGCAGTTGCAGAGTGCAAGGAAGCCATTAGGCTTGAGCCCACGTATGGCAGAACACATCACCGTTTAGCCAGTCTTTATTTCAGGTATATCTCTGTTTAATACCTCTAAATGACACTATTATATTGAAAATACTCATTATTGTTGACGAACTATTTTTACTTGCGGTTGGTTCTATCAGGAACAGTTAAAACACCAATAATTTTTGCAGAATACGCCGATGAAAAAGGGGAAAAAATATTCCCTTATGCATTCATCTGTGCTTATTATGCGTCCTAGTCATAGATGGAATCTTTGTTGTGGCATTAAAATTTTCAGCGTCAGATTTAGAAGCAATAGCGGCGACCAATAACCTAAACATCAAAATAAACATTTCTAAGGAGGAAATTGTTCCTCTTTTTCTTTTTGTGAATGCAATGGTACTCAAAGTATTGGTGATTTGCAGACTTGGTGTGGTAGACAAGGCCCTCAGTCATTACAAACAAGCAGGAACTGAACCAAATTCAACAGAGATTCGTCAAGTGCAGTCTTTACAAGCCCATCTCACTAAGTGCACCGAGGCAAGAAAGCTGAAGGATTATCAGACCTTGTTAAAAGAGGCTGCTTCAGCCGTTGCTGTAGGTGCTGATGCAGCCCCAAGTGTATGTTTCTCATTTGACTTTCTGCTTAATTCTCTCCCCTCCTGCACCATTTCTTTTTGATGGTGACTTGAACAAGTTCTTATTCTTTTAGGTTGAGTGTATGACAAAATTCTCTCACATGCATAGGGATGAAAATCATGCCTTCTCTCACGCTAAGTGTGGTTGGTTACATTGGACTTCTGTATTGATTATGCTTGTGTTGTACTTAACTATAAAAGAGTAGGAACATGTATTTTCTTCCAACATTTTTGAGGCTTTCTTTGCCGCTTTTGAAGTGTTCACCATCTCATTTCTAGCACCATCTCAGCCGCACTCCATATGGTTACATCTACAAATGTCTAAACCGCCTTTAGTATGTCTCTGTTTTAGCTTTTAGTGGCACCACATAAACTTTTTCTCCAATGGCCTCACACAGACGCAGTCGTTTTTTCTTGGTCACACATCCACTACCACAATTTTATCCTCCATCATCAATATAGAAGGTTGACTGTCCAAATTTTGCCAGGGAGATAAATACACTATTACATAAATACAGTGGTAGAGAAGTGTCGTTTTTGTTACTATATGTAGTCTGTGATCTGTTATACGGTAGGATCTAGTTTTGAATGTCATTCTCACTACTATTCTTATTGTGCTTGTTGTATAGTGAATTATTAACTACCTTCTTTTTGTCTTGTTTAGTTATTTGCATTTCAAGCAGAGGCATTAGTAAAATTGCACAAACATGAAGAGGCAGATAACGTACTGAGTAGTTGTCCTCCTTTCGAACTGGATGCTGCTATGGAATTCTTTGGAGCTGTAACCAATGTTTACCTACTTCTTGTCAGGGCACAGGTGGACATGGCTTCCGGAAGGTGAGGCTCAAAGACAAGAAGTATACCTAAAACCATGGAAAATATGCAACAAATATCTTTCGCTCCTGAATCCTGTTTATGAATCCTTTGTTTCACAGAGAGCTTCGTGACCATTAACTACAATATCGACTGAAGCCATTTAACTACTGCAAGCCAACTGAAATTAAGTCTGCTTTCTGTTCATGTTAGAACTGAATGCCATCGTGAACTTTGATTCCCTTGACATACACGCAAATGAAAACAGTCTTGATAGGCTTACTTTGGCGTACATCCTACAAACATATCAACAGAATCGAGAATCATTGTTAAACAGCCTGCTCCTAATTGCAAGTGGACTTTGGATTCGTTGTCAATGCCAGGATGTCATTGTGTCTTCAGATTTTGAAAAATTGGGCGGACCTAATATCAACTCCATCAGATTTCTTGGTTTTTGGTAAAGGAACGCTGATGAAATTGAACTAATTGCACACAATAGTTTGGGTTGACAACAGTTGGCTTCTTTTTGAACATTATGAGGAATGGTGTCATATTTTTAAACAAAGTGTATCTGATTTGTATTCAAGGAAAATTGGAATTTGATTGCAGAGAAATTTTTATGATCGAATCATAACCATCAAACATTTTACTGATGCAATGGTTTAGCATTGAGAACATTCATTAAAATGATTCTCCCATTCATACGTGAAGGGTGGGCTCCAATGTTTTACTCACACTGATATCATATACCAATTCTAAGTTTTATATTTGTGTCTACGTGTTAGCTACCAACACCTCTGGACATGTTATTACCCAGATGAGAGCTTGCTACAATACTTCATCTTATGTAAAGGCAGCATATGTTCTCTCAATATGGCTGTTGGTCTTATTAGTTTGTAATTCTGGATGGGTAGCAGGCAAGAATAAAAAATGTATCCTTCTGGCAATAGCAAAAGGACACCGTATCTATATGGCAACCTATTATTATGTCTATAGTGGCCCAACCAGCTTTAATCCAAATATCTGTTTGTAAATGCTTATTTTGTTCATATGACATATAACTATCAAAATCTGATTCCTGCACGTGCCTGATCTTGTTGCACCTTTCCTGTGAAAAGGTTCGAGAGTGCAGTTTCTGTGGCCCAGCTAGGTTCAACTATGGATTCTAATAACAAGGAAGTGGTTGCAGTCCTGAGGAAGGCCCGGGGTGTTGCGGCAGCTAGATCAAATGGGAATGAATTATTCAAAGCTTCAAAGTTTCAGGAAGCTTCTGCATCATACAGTGAAGGACTGGAACTCGAACCAATGAATGCCATTCTCTTGTGTAACAGAGCAGCCTGCAGGTCCAAGCTAGGCCAGTTGGAAAAGGCTATTGAAGATTGCAGTACATCCCTCAAGCTAAAACCAAATTATAGCAAAGCTCGTCTTAGGAGAGCAGATTGTAATGCCAAGGTAACTAGTTTTCTTCTTACTAAGGATCACACACACATGCATATTGATTATAGATACTATAAAAATAAAACTTAAACCACTATTATGGACACAACTTTTCAATCTTTCGTTAAATTGTGAATTATACATGCCGTGCAATATTTGGTCAGCAGAAATGGGTTTCAAATGTGTAATGGCAACGAGTGTTGGAACATAATTTACTGACCCATGTAGATTACTGTGTTGCCATGGATTCATTACAGTTAGGACGATGGGAAGCTTCAATCAAAGACTACGAAGTATTGATGCAAGAGTCACCAAATGATGCTGAGGTACTTCAAGCCTTGAAGAATGCCCAGCTTCAATTGAAGAAGCAACCTGGTGTGGACCTTAAACATGACGACCTCGAATCAGACCTCACTGTTGTTTCAAGTACTGATGAATATAGACAAGTTGTTAGATCTCCAGGTATGTCTTTTGTGATTCTATCTTGGTGTTACTGCATATATTGGGAACAGTTTTTTCGCAACTCCAGTTAGTTTTTCGACTTATGCTGGTATTGTGATGTTCTTATTAACATAACCTCAGGGCAGTTTTCATAATTATTTTACTCAAGAATTGCCAAAGAAAAAAGAACAGTGCATATAAATTTTTACATATATGGGCAGGAGTTTGTGTGGTGGTCTTCTACTCAAGATCAAGTGAACAGTCGAACGAGATCATGCCATTTACCGAGCAACTATGCAAGAGGCACCAATCAATACATTTTATCAAGGTACAGACCATGTGTTCTTCCAATCACGTATTTGCCTTCTCAATCATCTATTTCAATCGTCAAGCAGGGGATAAATCTGTTTGTTATTATAACTTCAGGAGCCCACAAGTTCCTTGCTAGAGAGAACCAAGACCCACATTACCTAGGCTAGTCAGTCAACCCTGATGAAATAAGGCTCGAGCAGAATGGCTTGGTCCATCTGGCCAACGAGAGAAATGAGTTCAGCATCACTTAGCCTAGCAGTTAGTGAGAAGTAGAACTGGTACATGAGCTGAATAAAGCAAACCGAAGCTCTTTGGACTTTGTCTGGTTACTCATCCAAGCCATATATCAGCATGAGCCATAAAACTCTGAGCTAAACAAGATGAACAAAATTTGCTCATTGAATCAAAAGTTAGTTTTTGGATACACGCCCATTGACAAAATAAAATTTGCAAGTTCCTTCCTGAGAATCGGTCTATCAACCTCTAAAGGTGGAGCCATCTATTTGGTTGGTCTAACATGCATCTCTTTACATATACTACAACAACTAAGCCTTTTTCCGTACTAGATGGGGTCAATAACATGGATTCTTTGTTTCCATAGAGTTTGATCCTGTGCCATGCTAACAATTAACTCAACAAAATCTAGATCTTTCTTTATATTTTCTTCCAACACTTTTATGGTTTTCTTTTTCCTCTTTTAACATTTTCACCATTTAGTTTCTCACAATTCTAACTAGAGCTTCCTTTGGTAGCTTTTCATGTGTCAAACCATCTTAAACAATTTTCTTTATCATTTGTGTGTGTCACTTGCAATTCGTTTATCATAACCTTGTTTCGCATATAGTCTTTCCTTGTATGACCATACATCTTCATTTCTCTCACGGACATCTTTAGTATATGTTGATGATTAACTGCATAACACTTACAACTATATAATATAGCGAGTCTAATGGTTACTCTACAATATTTACCGTTTAAATTTAATGGAATCTTTTTTATCACATAGAATACTTGATATACCCCTCCATTTTAATCAACGTACATAGATTTTATACATAACATCTCCATCAATTTTTTCATCGCTCTCAAAGAACTAAACCTAGGTACTTAAAATTTCCTTATGAGAGATGAGGTATGCAATATGTGTGAATTTTAATCTCCATATCATCTGAACTAACCAACTGATCGAACCTGCATTTCACATATTAAGTCTTTGTTCTACTAAGTTCGAATTCTTTATTTTCTAATGATTCTCTCCTTTGTTCCAATTTTCTTCTTCGTTATTCCAATTTTCTGTAAACTTTTTCCTTGAACTTAACCACTAACACAATATCATCCGCAAATAACATACACAAAGTTACTTCATATCAAATATGTTCTGTTAACAAGTCAATAACCAAGTTAAATAAGCATATAGACTTAAAGCTGATCTTTAATGCAATCCAATATTAATTTCAAAGAAATCTGTTATTTCTTTATTAGTTCTCACACATTCGTACACCATGATATGTCTCTTATTATAAGATTTATATATGTAATAGGATACCTCTTTGTTCTAAGATTCTTCAAAGAATATCTCTTGGCACTTTATTATAATTTTTTTCTAAACCAATAAGTATCATATAAAGGTTCTTTTTTCATAAGACATCTCAATAGGTGAATAGCCTCCATAGTAGGTCTTTCTAGCATAAATCTAAATTTTTTTCAATTATATTTGATACTTGTCTCAACCTAAGTTCAATAATTCTTTCCCACAGTTTCATAGTATGGCTCATCAACTTGATACCCCTATAATTCTCATAATTATGAATGTTTCTCTTGTTCTTATATATATATATATATATATATATATATATATATATATATATATATATATATATATGGATATAACTGTACTCTTCCTCGATTTCTCATACATCTTTTCGTTTCTGTATAAATTTAAGCCACAACTTTTAAAAGCTGAATTGAACTGAATACACAGGTTTTTGATACCTTACTCATATAGCTAGACCAAGCCTAATGGAAATGAACAGGATGAACTACAAGTGAATCACAGGAAGCTTGTCTCTTTTACTAGATGTAAAGAGGACCGTCTAGAGAAGTTTCTCAAATGAATTCGATAGTTGGTAACTTAAGATTTATGCTGAAGTCTAAGGCTGTTCTCTACTAAACGCACCATGTGAATGCATACTGACTCTGATCCTACCCGACAATAGAGCATGATATAATAGGAGACGTGAATGACGTATATGGCTATCTGTTATGTCAATACATATGTTGTATTTCACCTACTCTGTCATTCTTTAATAAAGATTACTGATATTGGCTCAAAGAATGGTAGCTCACCTGGCTAGGGAATCGGTTCACAATTAAAGGTCACCAGTTTGATACAATGGTGTGCATGGGCTTTGGCCTCCCTGTTGTAACCAAGAAACTGATTACTAATATTCTCAACAAAGAAAACATCATAACTATGTGGCAATTCAAGCTTGACGGTGTTGGTTTTGCTTTTCTAGGTGGATATTGGGGATAGCCCCGCCCTGGCAAAGTTTGAGTGTGTGAGCTCAGTGCCAACATTCAAGATATACAAGAATGGCAATAAAGTGAAAGACATAGCTGGAGCAAACCGGCAACTATTAGAGAGCTCTGTAAAACATTTCAGCACATGAAAGAAGAATTGACAGGTCATTCATACATCATGCAATCATTGTTTCACATATGGGCCATAGACATGAACCAGAAACAATAGTGGCATCTCTCTTTAGGCAATGATGCACAGCATGTTTTGGAGGTGAAATTATTGATATTGCTGTTTGGGTTTAGAGATGCCACAGACGTAGCTCAGCGGCAAGTCATGATCAGTCGGCCAGTCATGCTGATCATGAAGTTGTGACCTTTGAGATGTGTATTTGTACCTTGATAGATAAGATGTCCATTATTCAGATCCTTTGTTTTCGTGAATTTGATTGAGGAATTATTTTATGGAATACGCATATATAGAGTTTGTGCATGCACGATTCTCTTCTCTCTCTCACAAACATTTGATATGTAGAGCTGAATTCAAGGAAGCACACCCTTCATAAGGATTGATGATTGCGGTTCTATCTTTATAGCCAGAACTACAGAAGATGACTTGAATTAGCAGAAAAGAAAAGCTTTTGTTTGATTGTAAGACAAGGAACTCGGGGAAAGGATGAGTTCAGTACTTGTCGACTTAATTTACTTTCCCAAATGAATCCATTATACTAATGGATATCTCATGCAGCTATTTGCTTAACTAAGGTTAGTAAATCTCGAGGTAGTTGGAGAAAGGGCTTTGTAATATGCATTAGTCATGCTGTAATTTAAAATTGCTCTGGTTCTTCTACTACAAAGATCAAGTCATATACACTATGGTATAATCAATCGTGTAGAGTACGCAAATTTACAGGTAGCGTTTTCAAAGAGTTCATCTTAAATTTAGTTTTGTCATTTCAATTACTCATAAATTCATGTAATGCTCTCAACGATCCTGTTTTCATGGTTTAGGATGCTCCCATTTTGCTCGCCATGGCCACAGGAATCTGGCCACTAAGATCTTTCAGTTCATCGGAATGTCTCTTTCTTATACATGGATTCAGCAGGAGTTGGAAATGTTGACCATTAGAGATCATTTCTGAAGGACAATAGCCAAGGGCCCTCGTACTACCACTTGGATATGAAACCTATATCTTGATGTTCACAATTTTAATAGCCTTAACAATGATTAAAAGATTACAAAAGCGCGATAACTCTAGGTATAGAATTCCTCTCTTGAGTCACCGAATGCTCCTAATCTTCTTGCATAAAGATTTACATAATTTATTGTAGCTTATGATGATAGCTGCTGGTGCAATTACATGATAGACAGAAATTGGAGTAGTTATAGTTTCTTTAGTTCAAATCAAATGATGTAACTACAATTTTAGCTATAACTTGAGGTACATGGGCATCTATTTTAATTGGCATCATGTTATAGGGATCCTGTTCACCATTAAAAATGATAATTCAACATCTGAATTTAGATTTTGCCATGGGAGAAGGACGAAGCTTAAATTCTTGTTATCCAACATTGTTGATGAAATCCATTTTCCGTTTGGTTCTCATCACGTGGGAATTACCATTGCTCTCGTGCATGGCCCGATATCAAAAGCAGACAAATTTGCCCATATATGCTTCAAAGAGCAAAGCAAGTGTGCCTTGTAAAATGGGCATGAGCATTACTTAAATCGGCAAACGGAGCCTTTTCCTAATTCCCTCTTAAAGTCCAGGAACTTGTGAAAAAACAAAAGCAGATGGTCTCTGTCTGTTCAAGAGAGTCGGAGTATTGACTAAACCTCCTTTCTCCTAAACGATCATGTTTTGAGGTAACCATGTAGGAGAGTGTGAGTTGCTAGACCCCATTTATCTTAAACCACTCATGCTCATTCGAGCCGTTAGATGAAAGAGGGATGATCTCGTTCGGGGTGTTGGATGAAGGAGATTTAAAAGAAAAAGGATAAAACTTGCTCTTCGAGAAAGTAAAAAATATTTTATATATATATATATATATATATATATATATATATATATATATATATTTATTTATTTACTTTTTTTGCTTTTCTACGTAAAACCATCCTCTTCTCCCATCGATTTGTTGCGGAGCATGGATGAAGGTTGGAGAGAGAGTGAAAGAGTAGCAAGTTCCATCCTTTCCCCATTTATCATACGAAAACTAAGTCGTCTCCTAATCTAAGCCAGGTGATTCTTGGCAGTCAATAGGCTCGATCTTTGCCCCAAACCAGGTGATTGTTTGTAGTCATCAAGGTCGATCTTGGGTCGTATTAGTATTTACTCCACAAATGATATACCAGCGCGCCATGGAATAGAAGCATGCCCTGAGAAGCGTCGGATATCCCAGATTCGCAGGCGTGGGCAGTCGGGTGAATCGAGGCCTTCTAGAAGCTTTCAAACTCTCGTATAAACAGAAGGTGTGCAAACCATTTCGCGGGTGGTCAAGATTCTCGCTCGTAAAAGAGAAGCAGAGAGGAGCTCTAGAAGAAGGAAGGAAAGAGATGTCTCTGCGAGTGTTGAATCCGGACGCGGAGGTTCTAAACAAGAATGTTGCGCTTCACATGAACATCACTGCGGCGAAGGGTTTGCAGGACGTTCTCAAAACCAACCTCGGCCCCAAGGGAACCATCAAGATGTTCGTCATCTCTCTCTCTCTCTTGTTGCTTTTGTTGGTGCTCTCTTTTGTTTTGTTAACGGTGTTGTTGTTGGTGATGCGTGAGTTAATTCTGGCCTTTTGTTTTTTGATGCTAGTGATTTTGCTGTTTTAGGCTTGTTGGTGGAGCAAGGGATATCAAGGATCACCAAGGATCACCAAGGATGGGAACACTCTCTTGAAGGAGATGGTAATCGACCTCCCCCCTCTCCTTCCCTCCTTCTCTCTCTCTCTCTAGCTAAGACTCTAAATTGTTGACTCCATCTCTGGGATGCTGGACTTCCCTTGTTTCATCTGATCCCTCTCCTAAATGGTGTTCATTAATGATGGATTTTTCGTGGGTGATAAGATTCTTGTGTTTGTTCGTATCGATGGTTATGGATAATAAGGTCATTTGTTTTGTTTCATGTTGGTAGTTATCGGATTGCAAGGAAATGGTAGTGGGGACAGTGAACGGTTGCCCGAATGCTCGTTATTTGGTGTCTATTATAGGTCGGTAGCAGATTGTTGAATATGAGGTTTGTTACGTCTGCCGAAATTTCGTGGATTCTTGTGGATATGTGGTCTTTTTTCTGAAGCTAGTTGCTTGTCTGTGGAGCTACACGACGTACTTGCATTGTTTAGGAACTTTATGGCTGTAGTTCTTTGCAATTCTTTTCATTGTTGGCGTAAGAGTTGTTTCTGCTAGGAGTTTGGTTGGCTCAACCTCCTCAGTGTCGGTTCTCGTGATTGTATTACGATATTTAGTTCCTAAAGGGCTTGTAATTCTACTTATCCATATTTAAGAGACTATCAGTGGTACACCACTGACTTTCTTTTTCCATGTTCTCACTTTGATATCCTTTTCGAGGATCAACATTTAAGTTTTAGAACCAGAAGTCAAATGTGTGAGAAATTCCAGTCGCTTATTGTTATTCACTTATTTGTTCTAGTAAAGGTTGCAATGGAGGTACAGTATTTAGATTCCACAAGAACCTCTTCCACAGTTATTGTTTTTCTGTAAGTACGACCATTTTGTTTCTTCATCTGTTTCTGGATTCCATGTTTTTATGGTAAATTTTTTGCGCTTTAATACTCATCCTGTTAACCTATGTTATCTTCAGTGTCTCAATGTCTTTGATGCTTCTTGACTTTCTTTTCTCGTTCTTTAGCAAATTCAAAATCCAACGGCTATCATGATAGCAAGGACAGTGGTTGCCCAAGATGATATAAGTGGTGATGGCACAACCTCCACCGTGCTCTTTATTGGCGAGCTTATGAAGCAATCAGAACGTTATATTGATGAAGGTCAGTGAGTTGCTCTTTGTCGTTGAAGACCATGCCATTTCATAGTTGTTTGTATCTGATTGTCTGAGCCGCAGCTTTTTAAAATTCCTTGTGGTATGCACCATTTCATGCCATTTCATAGCTGAACGTCAGAATGAACTTTTGGTATGCAGTATGACACTCAGACCGAGCGAGGCCTTCTTGTTCTTGTTGATTTGGTTCCAGTAGACCTGAAATAACAATTTCATTGCCAGAATTACATGGACTTTTGTAATAGTCTTGGTTATTTGTTTTTGAAGTATGTAGAGCGTGTTTAGATATTATTTTTCTGTCAAAGTATGACGGAACTCTCTTGTTTTCTTCTTCCTTCTAACAGGTGCTTTGCATTCGCAAATCTGATGAACCTATAGATCTGTTTATGGTGGAGATCATGCACATGCGACATAAGTTTGATGTAGATACTCGTCTGGTATAGCCTTGTACCATACTGATGTTGTTTGTAGTACACTTATTCCTGTGTGATCTTCAGTCACTGAACTTTTTCTCTTTTCCTTCTTCATGTTCTTCATGTCTTCTTGTTTTAATATGTTGTTGACATATTGTTTTTTTCGTTTCAAGCTATTATGTTTTAAACCTCACCAAAGTTTTTCATTGTTGTCAAATCTGTCTTCCCCTGTGATTTGCATCTTCAGTTTGCTCAACAGCAAGAATTCCTGCGGTCTATATGCACTGTGATCTCAGTAAGGGTGTACCATCGACACATATATGTCAGTAACTTAAATGGACTATGGTGGTTTAATATCAAAACAATATGTATTGCTGTATGAGGTATTAAATGTGTTAAGACGTACTCAGGTGTATGACTGATGTAAGCCGTGCCCAGAAGTTATAAGCCTCATTAAGAAATTGTAGAAACTATTTCAAAATTAAAAAAAGATTGAAAAAGACAAATGCAGTCTGACAAGCACGATTAATCTTTTCACAACTACTAATGGTATTTCAATCAATGAACAGGTATCAACTTCACATATTTCGATTGATCTAAGAATACATACTTCTTAATCAAGACCAACTAGTTATTTAAACAAAACCAAATATAATAATGGTTGCTTGTGACACACTTTTTGCATCTCAAGGAGCATTTTAACATCAACTGTTGGAGACGTGCATCTAGTGGAATTGTATCTATGTTTCTTTCAAATTACATTTTATGATGTAGATTCCATCTCATCATATGAGTGGTTTATTATGTGGGCAACGCTAGTTTATTCTACATGTCTTCACTACACTTCCAGGTTGAAGGTCTTGTTCTTGATCATGGATCTAGACATCCAGATATGAAAAGGCATGCTGAAAATTGTTACATACTTACCTGTAACGTATCTTTGGAGTATGAGAAGAGGTGAAATCGAAATTATGGCTGATTTGCGTCAGTTTACACGCTTAATTTCTTAGCAGCTTTCATGGACACTAACTGATTGTTGCTTTTGTAGCAGTGAAATAAATGCTGGATTTTTTTACTCAAATGCAGAGCAGAGTGAAAAAATGGTTTCTGCCGAAAGGCAGCAAGTGGATGAAAAAGTGAAAAAGATAATTGAGCTTAAGAACAAGGTTCATTTTCATTATTTCAATTGATCACTAGAGGAAAACATTAATTAGTCATTTTCATAATTGTTTGTTTGTTTTATTATTCATTAATTAGTCATTACCGGATACTGTGTATGTGGGTGCATTGTGCTCTTGGCTTTAGCATTTTCATTTTTCCTACTATATTATGCTGTTTTCATCTTTTAGAATTTTGATATGAAAGTTATATGTATAAAGTTGAAAATGTTATCGAATGAAACTTTCTTGTTTTAATATGATATACAGTTGGTATTGCACTTATATTTATTTGTGTAAATTTATCTTTTTATTATATTTTTTAATAGTAATATACCATATCTTAGTTTTTTTTAAATGTGTGTACTCCATAGTCCATACCCGTCCCATATACCAGTACAGTACCATGCAACATAGCCAATGCCCAAGACGTTTAACAAGTTGGGAACAGCCCATTTTTTGTGGGAAAGGAATTTGTTTAATTTGGTTTTGGTTTTGTAAGCCAGAGAACAACTTTATGTCATCATCCCTAGGGTAGACCATAGAAGTCTGAAACAATGTACTGTGATTTAATTCCAGAGTAATAGATATCCTTACTAGGAAGAGGGCTGATTAAACCTCGTTTAAGAGAAACACTCACGAAAAAAATGTGAGGTATAAGTTTTTTGGCGACATTTAATAAACATTGAGGTTAATATATTAGGATCTTTCTCCATTATTCTCTCAAGAATACAAAGTACCAAAGATTTATTTGTAGGAATGTTCAACAAGCATGATAATAGTTGATTGAGGCTCATTGCTTTTTAAAAGAACATCACTCTAATACTTTCCATTCACAGTGCAGACCTCTCTCTCTCTCTTTCTCACTGAGACACAGGAGCTATATTGTTCAATAGGTTAGGTATTAAATAGAATGAAACGTAGAAACATGTCTGAAGTTTTCCTTTGTTAAGGACAAATCTGATTTCTTGCATAAGCAAAACCTCCTATATATTGTTAAGAATCATGCACCTCTATGGTGATCAACTGATTTGAGGATACTGCTTCTTGATTTTCGTTATGTCATCAACTGCTAGTGTCAATTTTTCTTGTTTGAGCTTCCACTCTCGGAAACATCACTGAATCTCGCTCACCAGAATGGGGCAAACCCTGCAAATGACCAATCTCATGGATGGCTACTGACAGCAAATCGTAGCAGTTCAGTGCTTCCTTCAACTTGCTCGCATCGATTATCCAATTCGTATCTGCATTATAGTGGTTCCTACCATACGTTGGATAATAAGTATGTGCCAGTATCCCGATCGGGCTGTCAAAAGGAACATTATCACCATGCGCTCCGTAGAAAAACCCAAGCTGCAAATCAGCCGAGCTTCCGTTAAATGTTTCTATGAATGATTACACCGGCATCACATAAGCCCATGTCACGAATGGGTCGCTAAACACTACTCAACTCTTCTGAGGAATAACCTTGATTGTTTGTGTAGACGTACCAGCTTATTGTGAGTTAACTGTTAACATGGCACATGGAAACAAATAATCCATTTTGCCGACCCCGTCTATGGGAAAAGGCTTAGTTGTTGTTTGTTTGTTTGTGGAGATGTACGTGAGGTTTCTCCAGGAGGCCGGCCAAGGTTGTGGAAAATTGTCCTGTTGGAGCTTCCTCGTGGGAGAAGATAAGCCTTGGGTGATGGGGTCCGGGTTACACTAGTTGGTGCACTGTTGCTTCATCGAGTGCACCAGTTATGATGAGGTTGAAAAATTCCATGTATTTCGTGATGGCTAATTCGAGATGGTCATCAAACTCACTGGACAACTCAATATTGTCTAGATTGTTGTCGAGATAACCAAAATGTTGCAGGTAGCGTTTGAGGGAATGGAGCATGATATGGTTCTTACCTTTAGGAAGGCCGGAGAGTTGCTGAAAATCTTCCCATGCATGGTAACCAGCGATCAAGGTAAGCGTGTTCAAAAGAAGCACCAGTACTGCAATCCCTACAAAGGTTGTGTAGCTCATGACGGCTGGTTGTAGCTGGTCTGCTCTTCTTGGTTGTATGTGTTGGGTGCCCACTGTATCTGAAGTTACATCTATTCCTGTTACTGTTGCATCTTCTCTTGGAATCTTCCATAAATGGGAGTTCAGATTTAGGTGACTCGAAATCAGATTTTCTGAATGCACTTTTGAATCTAAACTATCCTTTTCTGTGAGGTGATGACACTACATATTTTCATGTCTTTGATCACGTGAAATCTGCATGCGACCTATATATACACACACACGAGAAAAAAACTATGAAACTACATAATTGTTTAAACTAAAATAGCATAAAAGCTGCACCAAATTTATCTCCAAGTTAGTAATTTGGGTAAAATAATATTTGAAAGGTTAGGCCCTGGTTTAAATTACTTTTACTAATAGATAAAAACATTTAGGAAATAGGATGAAGGCATGAATATGGAAGAAAAGGCAGCATATACATATACATATACATATTGAAGGGATTCAAGTACATTCGAGTTGTTTCTCAACAAAATATAGATGTAAATGAACATTTTGAACATCTCTTTTTCATGATACCAGGCTCTTGTAAACAAGATACCTTACTATTCGTGAGAGATGCAGAAATTGTACTAAACAATAGATACAGAATGAACGTTCACGCCATGAAAAGATCTGATTAAATAATCTCAACGGCAGCTGGAATAAATTGAGCCAATAAGCATAAATAAACTTGTACCTTTGTTGCCAACAGACTTAATCTCGACGGCAGCTGGAATAAATTGAGCCAACAAGCATAAATAAACTTGTACCTTTGTTGCCAACAGACTTAACTAGTCACTGAAAATAATCTCAACGGCAGCTGGAATAAATTGAACCAACAAGCATAAATAAACTTGTACCTTTGTTGCCAAAATAACAGTCCTGTTATAGGAAAACAGATCGCTGAACAACCGGAAATGCAGAATGAACGTTAACGCCATGAAAAGATTTGATTAAAGTACAAACAGAAAAAATTAATATGTGATAAAGTTAACTATTATTTTGAAAGTGTGGCAATCGGAGCCTATGATAAAGGAGCATGCATTCTACCTTCACGACCGACGGTATATGATAATTCAGCGAGTTTCATGACGCTGCTCAACAGTTTTTATTATATAAGTCCAAAATAGCGGGGAGGGGTTTAGGTCTGATAAGTTGTCTCTCTCTCCACCCTTTCTCTCTCTTCACACACACACACACACATATATATATATATACACACACACACGCAAGCGCGTCTCTCTTGAGGCACTAGGTATTCGTGTCATCAAAGCCAAGGAGGAGGTGTTTTATCACATGACGGAGAAGGATAGTTCAGATTCGGGGACATTTGAAATCTGATGTTGGATAACCTAGAGGCTGAACTTTTTCTCTCGTACAAGATTCCGGGCCACATAATCTATGCATTTTTTGGCTAGTAATAACACGAAATATCATGATAAGAAATATATATATATATATATATATATATATATATATATATATATATATATATATATATATATATATATATATATATATATATATATATATATATATATATCAGGAACCCAACATATACAACCAAAAAAGGCAAATCTAGCTAGATGAGCTACTCTTGCAATGTTGGTGTTTCTTTTGGGTGCACCCACCTTCATTACTGCCTACCATTTATGGAAAGAATTCCAGCAACTATCCGGCCATTCTAGAGGCAAAAATCACACTGTGCTTCCTTCCCTCAAAAGATACCTGAACCATTTTGGTTACTTTGAAAACAATGAGTTCTCCCACGAGTTCGATGACAGTCTCGAGTTAGCCATCAAGAAGTACCATGATTTTTTCAACCTCAATGTAACCGGTGCACTCGATGAAGCAACAGCGCACCTACTGGTGCAACCTAGGTGTGGCAACCCGGACCCTATCACCCAAGGCTTATCGCCTTCCATGAGGAAGTTCGAAAATGGGTGGTTCCTTGATTCTCGACCACCTTGGCCGCCCTCCAGGAGAAACCTCACGTACTACATCTCCACAGAGAATCAGCCCTATTCCTTGAAATAGGTAAGTAGAGTGTTTAAAGATGCATTCATGACATGGGCCCGTGTGGTGTGGCCGGTATTATCTATCACAGAGACGTCGGATGCAAACTTAGCCGATATGCATCTTGGTTTTTTCTGGGGAGACCACGGTGACGAATATCCTTTCGATGGCGAGGTCGGGCATCTGGGACATGGTTTTTATCTTGGAGATGCTTTAATCAACAACAACAACAATTAAGCCTTTTCCCATACTAGAAGGGGTCGGCTACATGGATTCTTTGTTTCCACAGAGCTCTATGCCATGTTAGGAGTTAACTCACAATAAGTTAGATCATTCTCTATTGTTTCTTTCCAACACTTTTGTGGTTGTCCTTTATCTCTTTTAATACTTTCCAAATTTATTTTTTCATACATTCTTCCAAGCTCTTCTTCTGATCTTCTTTTTATATGTCCAAACCATCTTAAACGATATTCTCTCATTTTATCCTCTATTGGTGTGACTCCTATTTGTTTCTAATAACCTCATTATGTATACGATCTTTTCTTGTATGACCACTCAAACATCTCAATATCTTCATTTCTATCACAAACATCTTTTGTACATGTTGATGGTTAACTGCCCAACACTCAGAACCATAAAACATGACAGGTTTAATTGCTACTCTATAATATTTACCTTTTAACTTTAATGGTATCTTCTTATCACAAAGAATACCTTATGCTCCTCTCGATTTTAACCAACCAACATTAATTCTATGTGTAACATCTCCATCAATTCTTCCATCACTCTGAAAAATTGACCCCAGGTATTTAAAACTTTCCTTTTGGGGAATGCAATGTATGCCAATTTTAATTTTTATGTCCTCTCAAGTAACCAAATGATCAAGTTTACATTCCATTTATTTTGTCTTTGTTCTACTAAGTCGGAGGACTTCTTTCTAATGCTTCTCTCCATAGTTCCAATTTTCTATCAACTTTTTCCTTAAACTCTTCCATTAATACAATGTCATCTGCAAATAACATACACGAAGGCACTTCATCTTCAATATGTTTTGTTAACTCATCAATCACCATTATAAATAAGTATGAACTTAAAGTTGATCCTTGATGTAACCCAATATTAACTTCAAAGAAGCTTGTCATTCCTTCATGAGTCCTCACACATGCTTTTGCACCATTGTACATGTCTCTTATAAGGTTAATGTATGTCAATGGGATACCTCTTTTTCTAAGGTTCTCCAAAGAACCTCCCTCAATACCCTATCGTAAGCTTTTTCTAAATCAATAAATATCATGTGAAGGTCTTTCTTTTTTGCTCTAAAATATTTTATAAGATGTCTCAAAAGGTGAATAGCTTCAACAGTAGATCTGCCTGGCATGAATCCAAATTGGTTCTTTGTTGTACTTGATACTTGTCTTAACCTACGCTCGATAATTCTTTCCCACAATTTCATAGTATGGTTCATTAACTTGATACCTCGATAATTCACACAATTTTGAATGTTTCCCTTGTTCTTATATATGAGTATAAGTGTACTCGCTCTCCATTCCTCGGGCATCTTTTGGTTTATCCATATTTCATTAAATAGTCTTTTGAGCAAAGTGATTCATATTTCTCCTAGTATTTTCCAAACTTCTATAGGAATATTCCCACCCTTCATATATTTAAGAGCCTCTTTGACTTCATTCTTTTGAATACGTTGGTAGAAATTGTGGTTTATATACTTTTCTGATTTGGCTAACTCTCTTAAGTTCATACTAACATCTTTATTTTCATTAAAAAGCTTATAAAAATAGTTTTTTTATCTATTTCTTATATCATCATTTGACACTATAATTTTTTCATCCTCGTCTTTAATGCATCTAACAGAATTAAGATCTTTAGTTTTCTTATCTCTAGCTCTAACTATCCTAAAAATATCTCTTTCACCCTCTTTTGAGTTGAGTTTTTTTTATATAAATCCTCCCAAATTTTAGCTTTTACTTCACTGACCTTCTTTTTCGCTTCTTTCTTTGCTTTCTTAAAAGCATCTAAAGTTTCACTAGTTGTCTTAGCATAATGTAATTTATAACATGCCTTCTTTGCCTTATTTTGCACTAACTCCACCACCAAGCTTCTTTTTGTGCCGGTACATGTTCCTTAGATTCACCTAACATATCTTTCACCACTTTCTTAATATGTATAGCCATATTGTTCCACGTATCACAAGGTATACCAACATAATTCCAAGCATCTTCTTGAAGGACTTTCTGTTTAAATATATCTTCTTCTTTCTCGCTTTTGATGTTCCACCATTTAATCTGAATAACTCGATGCACTCTTTTCTTCTTTGTTCATTTTTTATTTGTAAATCCATAACTAAAAGTCGATGTTGGATGATTAAATTTTCTCCTAGAATTACCTTACAAATCTTTATAACATGCTCTATTTTTTTTTTACAAATAAAGTAATCAATTTGTGTTTGTGATAAGCTACTCTTATAAGTAATTAAATGTTCATCTTGCTTTTTGAAGATTGTATTGACTATAAAGAGATCAAATGCTATAACAAAATTTAAAATCTCCCTACCTTCCTCATTTATATCCCCAAAACTAAAGTTTTCATGAATACCTTGATATCCTAATACCTCTTCACCGACATGTCCATTTAAGTCTCCTCCTAAACAAATCATCTCCCTTTATGAAATCCTTTGAATCACCTTATCTAACTCTTTCCAAAAAGTTGTCTTGATACTATCTTCTAGGCCTATTTGGGGTGTGTAAGAACAAACTATATTCAAAACCTCTGCTCCTAACACTAATTTCAACATCATGATTCGGTCACCATATCGTTGTATGTCTACTACACTATCCTTTAAATCTTTATCTATGATAATACCAACTCTGTTTCGAGTCTTTTTCTTACCTTAGTACCATAATTTAAAACTTATATCCTCTATCTCCTTTGCTTTTTCTCCAACCCACTTTGTCTCTTATAAACATATAGTATGAATATTTCTCTGAATCATAGTATCTACCACCTCCATTAGCTTACCGGATAATGTTACGATATTCCAAGAACCAATACAAATCTTATTATCTGAGATTATCTTCCTTACCCCCCGCATCCGTCCATATTGAAAATGCGAAGACCCTCTTTGTAAATTATTTACTACATTCATACAGCAATGTAATGGGACTAACTTCTTTACTCACACCTATTCATGATGTGGAAACCCCCTTTGCAATTGATTCACTACATTCGGGCGAAAATATAGTGACCCTTATTTAC
Organism: Brasenia schreberi; assembly: GCA_036023115.1. Taxonomy (NCBI): domain Eukaryota; kingdom Viridiplantae; phylum Streptophyta; class Magnoliopsida; order Nymphaeales; family Cabombaceae; genus Brasenia; species Brasenia schreberi. The sequence continues at coordinate 21,355,813 of JAYKKT010000071.1, forward strand.
TTATTACTGCATTCGGGCTTTACAATGCATCGCTAGGCGGGAACGCCCCAAAGCAATGCTCATAATTTGTGTAATTCATGATATAAAAATCCGACAAAGTTTTACGCTGACTGTCAAAAGTCTAACACAACCCTCCTCCTTTATCCGAGTGTGAGACGGGCAATGCAAGGGTGATCCCTTACATTGGCGGAGTTGTAGAATCCACTTTAATGCCAATGCAAATTGGGTGATTGACCAAGCAAGTTGAAGGAAGCGTGGAACTCCATCGATTTAAAATCCGCTGCCCTCTATGAGATCGGTCATGTACTGAGTTTGATTCATTCCTATGTCCGAGACGCGGTCATGAATCCAAGCTTGGGCGCTCAAACCAGCAAAGTCAACTTACCATCTGATGACAGCGAAAATCAGGGAACTGTATCAGTGGAGTTGATAAGCACAGAGGAAATTATTATATCCAGATATCTTTTTTTTTATATAGGATATTTGTTTTTGAGTTGGATGCTTCGGGTATACGAGAAATCTTTCTAATGTATCTCTTGAAATAAAGGGAAAATGAAATCACTTTATGGATGTTACTATATCCCACTCCTTTTAAAATCTAACATTATATGTATGTAAGTATGCATGTATTATGTATTTATGTATATATAGGTAACGGTATGTACAGGCACTGCATCGCAAGAAAAGAAAGGTATCAAACCCCCGATTTGTATGTGATAAATATATGAAAGGAAATACTTTGAAGTTAAATGTTAAAACTCTAGCAGGTTGCTGATTTCTCCTTCATCAGTGTGTGGACCAATTCGAGGTCTATATAGAATTGTTGACGGATCAAATACCAAAGGGAGAACTTAAAAACATATTTTTTGATATTTAAATAATAAAAGGTAATTTTCTTCTTATGTCGTGGAACGATTGGGAGTTAAGTGCACGAGAAGAGTAGTATGGATTCATAAAGCATATTTTGGATACCTTTTGTTGAGGGGAAACACAGTAAAAAGTTGGGGGATGTCAACACATCGAAGGCCCGAAAGCTTGATGATCTTAAATGTACCGAAATTTGCATTTGCAGAGTTCTTTGTATGATGCGTTGTTTACCGAATACCATGATAAATCGACAGAATAATGTGTGTGATTCGGAGGTATTATAACATTAAGTTTTCGCAGGAACCTAAATGTGAAACATTAGGCCGAACAAGAATCACATTTTCAATATTCAAACAAGCAAATTGAATAACGGTTCTTCTTGCTTTGCATCCAATTACGTAATAGCAGTTCAGTCATTCAATTGCCGCTACATTCCATGCCCAAATGATGAATTTCGTGTCATAAGCATGAACCCGAATGTAATCTTCATACCCACAGCCCGGGAAGGTAAAAACGTCACGAATTAGGACCCAAAACCAAATTAATCAATGTGCCAAGCATGGCAGAATTCGGGTGTAAGATACGTTCACTGGTAGATACTAGAACATCAACTGAATATGTTAATCTTCTTGTTTGTCAACACATCCGGTTATTCTTAATCTCCAAAACCCGTATAGCTGCCGATGAGAATTGGATGATCGATCAGAAACTCCGACCGGAACACCACTGATTTGCTATCAGTTGCCATCCATGAGACCGGTTATGCACTGGATTCCATCCATTCCAATGACGGAGAAGCAGTGATGTATCCAGGACGACATAACGAGAACTTCAAAGAACCAAGAACCATAACCAAAGCGGGATCAGTATGGTTCTGGTTCCATCGGTGTCCACTGAGTTCCAGGACTGGTTTCATGGTGGTTCCAGGTCTGGCTCCGTAGTGTTTCTGGGTTTGGTTCTGCTTCCTAGCTATTTGGTTACAGCAGGGTTATGGTTTGGATCCAGTTCGGTACCATAACAAATTTACTATGGTGATTCTTTTTACTGAATAACAATTTTCTCTTCTTTTTTGAAGTTCATATATTACGAACATGTGTATAGATAATGAAATACGGTACACCTAGACTCCATGAGAAGTCACTGAGAATACCACACAAATGGACAGAGACCTTTCAACTTTGCTGAGCCACCAAGAGCCTGCATCTTTCAGAGGAGAGTACTCAAAGAGTAAGGTACACCTCTTCTGAAAAGATAGCACGTCTCCCTTATTCACTCCCATTATGAACCATCCATCTTGCGATGGACAGTTCGCTTTGCCTTGGGTAAAAGGCGGTGCCTTCATCATTGAACATGGATTTATGTGCTGCCTATGTCTTGTGTTAAAGCAAATCTAGTAGGACCCGCACTGGATCCGCTCCACAATAGAACCAGTATTGAGGCATGCTGGAGAAGAGGTTTTGGTAGCATAATGCTGGTTGATTTTCAGTGATCACACTAAAGTGCAGCTTGCTTTCTCGACCATCTATCTCAGAGATGGATGGCAGTTGATCGAGCTAGCATGGTGCCCGACCATTCCGTCGTGTCGTCCAAACTAAGCAAGGCACACATCAAAAGCATATCACATGTATATTTCGCCTATGGTATATCTCAAACCAAGTTCCTCGTTGTTAAATTGATATATGCTCATGTTTTGTTTTAATTTGCATTCAAGACCATCAAACAACCTTCTTGAGGCAGCTTATCACGTATTTTCATATTGCTATCATTAATTATCGTTGTATTTTGGGATAATTTTTGTGTGTTGTGTACAGCATGCAGTGGGTTATGTAAATGGAGAGAAGTATTATGGAGCCAAGGCTAGCTTGAACATATGGTCTCCAAATGTGAACAACCTCAATGAGTTCAGTTTGTCACAGATGTGGGTCATACTCTTTCCCTTTTACTCTTCCAATCTCAAGAGTATGTCAATTTTTACTAAGGTGAGAGGTGATATGTACTGTTCTCTACTGGTTGCACCCAAGAGACAGACGGAGAGGGCATGACAATCGGCTGGAACAAGATCCGGCCTACCATGGTGGAGTTAACCCATTTCATATTAAAACTCGAAATACGATCAAACCAGCTGGTGTATTATGCCTGACTTCAATTGCATGATGCCAAGCTATAAACTCTACTTCTTAATTTCTCTTGGTTGGGAAGTTTCTGTGCATAAGATTGTTGAACTCCTATACCCAGTTGTATCCTGGATAGAAGGATTAGAATTGTCAATGTCATGGTTGTACCACATCTGGATCCACATTGAGATTAAACGGATCCAAGTAGTGGCGGACCAACTTTAGGGAGAGGTGAGGCATGCACCTTACCTGAAATCTGAAATTGTATTTAGGAAAATACACGTACTTTGTGACTTGAAATAAAAGTGTGCTTCACCCCAAAAAACTTCGTGTCTGCCACTGAATATAAGTCAAACGCAGTCTCATATCAAACCCAATATGCACGGCCGCGTTGTTCCCGTGCAAATCAAAAGTAGGCCCAATAGCTAATTTTAATAAAAATATATACATCCATATTATTTCACTTCAATGGGAGAATTGATGGTCGTGAATCACGCAGCCATGCCGGAGGCGTTCTATGCAATCAAATGCACTGTAGGAGTATTTGATTCAGTGTACCAGGTGGGTTGGACCTTGCTTTTTTTGGTCTTAAAGTACTAAACCCATATTGAATCAAACGACGACCTTATTAGGCCCAAGGAATTGCAGTTCCACGGGCCGATTTTGGGCAACAAAACATGGCCCATGTCAGGGAGTGGACCACATGATTTGGGCCCAAGTCCCGATAAAAAATACTCCTACCGCACTCTCTCCTTTAGTTTTTTTGATTCACGGTTTCTACATATCAGCGTGCTCTCTCATTCTTCCTCGATTTGCTCTTGTGATCTCAATCTAATCTGAAGCTTGTGGAATCACGGCCTCTCCGCCACCCAAGTACGAATCTCTCCTCTTCATCTTCTTTTCTTCTTTCTTATTCGTGGATTTATAATCTTCCAATATCTTGTGTGTGCGTCAAAAGGTGGATTTATAATCTTCCTATTCATCTTCTTTCCCTCTTCCCCATTCATGCTATATAACAGGGTTGTAGTGTTTTCTGTTTGTTGGAAAACAAGCACTGACCATATTTTCGCCATGTTCATACTTGGCATCACCAAAATTTAGTATGCCCTTTTATTTGTTTTGTTATTTATTCGTACAACTCTGAAAAGAGATGTAAGAACATTATACAACATGCCCCAACAATGCCATCAACAGAAACAATGAAATGAGAAGTTCAAAATGCTTATATACTTATGGCTCGATGTGCATAAGGGCAACATCAAAGGACGCCTTCTTACCTATGTATATAAGCACCAAGCGTTCCATGTGGGGAACATGCTATAGCTCTACATAAAAATAACAATAAAACATGGGGGGAAATCATATAAATCAATTGCAACTAAACTAAAATTTAGAATATGAAACTAATAGATCAAAGTAGAAGCATATCAAATTTGAGAGGCAGCCATAGGTCTACCTATGTACTCAAATTTGATGCTATTTATCCATTGGTGGTATCATAAGATAATACATTTATTAGAAATTGGTACAACTAATGAAGTATACTTAAATATATGTTAATGACATTAATATCTTTTATAGGGAAATATTATCTTGCCGATCGAGAAAACCCACTAATAACTGGATTTATGACTCCATAATCAAAATAAAGATATCACTTGTTTGAATTTAATGCTTCTAATTTAATGCTATCATATCCATGTAAAAGAAGAGTTGTTCAACCACAGGCACTCTTCATTGCGAACTACACTTGAACATATATTTAGAGTCTTGAAGGCACAATTTTATATTTTAAAATCTCAAATTCGGTATTCATATCATGTACAAGTGCAAATTGTAATAGTTGCATATGTTTTACATAATTTTATTCTTATACACGAGTCAAATATTGTTCATTTCGAGGAAGAATGTGAAAGTAGTAATGATAGAAGAATTACGTACGAGAACACCCCCAATATTGAAGTTACTCATGGTCAGTTGTGTGCACAACGTGATAGTAATAAACAACTGAGAGACTTATTAACAAATATGATGTGGGAAAACTATCCAAACAGTAAATTTACTGAAATCTTAATTATGAATTTCAATATTATCATTTTCTTTCTTATTTATATTATTGAACTAACTTTTATATCTCAAATTGTTTACAAGGAATATCCAGCTCATGATGTGGTCAATTATGAGAATATGATGTAGAGATAATGTATTGCATTGGTGTACTTGAATATTGTGTTTTAATTGTAGTACTTCTCTTTGGTATGCTACTTTCTTATGGTTTGATATTATTGAGATTTTTCCTTCTTTATTACTAACTTTCCTATTGAATGGTTTTCTTGCAGGAAGGATATCAATCATAAATGAGGGCTTCACATGATATAATGGTTGATATTTTTTGGAAGGACTTTATTTTGGACTTAAAGTTGTAGTTGTAATTGATTTTGTTATGAATATAAAGTTATAATTGGTTTTATCTTCGAAGTTATTGTGGATATAAAAGATGTTTAAAGATTTTTGTATTCATCTTCTTTAGATGATATCTATGTATTATAGCTCTCTTGTGAGTTAGAATTACTTTAGGGTAATGAGATATGATGGCAAAATTTTTGTAGAAAAGAGAAGCACAAACATATTGCATTTGAGATAATTGTGAATGTCATTTTGGAGTGTATTACTTTTTCTTGAGGTTGATTTAGTTTTCATAAGTTTTGATTCTATTTTCATGTGGCGAATAAAAGTTCTTGTTGTTGATATGCTTGTTGTTACCCAATACTCAGAATTGTCTTGGGGAAAGGAGAAACTAAGCCAAATTTTCAAAGGAATGCAAAAATACAATATGTTGACCGAATGAACATATGGATATGATGTTTGTAATTATAAATATTATTTTATAGTTCTAATTAAAAGATCAATATATATGAATGATATTTATCAAACGTGAAAGTAGTTTTAAGAAGTTGGAACTCGAGTACAATGTCTAAGAGCAAATCAAATGTGAAACCATGATTTTGAATATCAATTAGGAACTACAAATGGTCCTTATAATAGGTTCTATTTCTATGTGGACTTGGTACAGTAGTTCCAGTACCAACTACATGGTACCCTGAATCAAACACACCCTAAAACTGAAATTGTCGTTGGTCTTGGCACTCATTACAAAGCAGGCATACAACCCCATTTTGAACTCAATTACAAGGCCCACCAGCAGGGTGGGCTGCTGGAACTGGGCCTGCATGACAGTTCCTCAAGACTGCCTTCCTAACCAAATAAAGCTCCAAGGACCAAAGGTTAGCTAGCACTAACTAACCAAGTATGGAAAACGATCTTTTTCAGTGAGAAAAGCAGAAAGAGCGCTGCCATGACGAGGTCAGGTCGAGTGAGACCCACTCGTGTAAGCTACTTTTATGCCATGGTGCTATTCATCAGACCCATATTCGCAGAGTGGGAGTATGGCCGTAACATGCAAGTTCATGACTTGCCCTTTTCGTGCTCATCAGGGTTCATCTTTCATTTGCCTGTTCACATCTCGTGCTAAAATGCTTGAATTAGAGATAGTTTTCAAAATCAAGCAGGGCATTAAGCTGCCACGTCAGGAGATGAAGGACCACCTTTGTCAAGACACGGATGTTGAGGCCTAGCTTTGCTTAAAGTGAAGCCTTATGATGGCAAATCAAGGAGATGAAATCTCATAATTACAAAATTTCTATGAAAAGTACTGCGAGGAAAAGGAAAGAACCTGCAAACACATTCAAATACTTGAAGATGGCATATGAAAGTATACACAAGTGCAGCATTTTTTTCATTAAAAGTGTGGCATTTTCAACCGTATCTTAACCATAACTGCATTTACAGCTTCAACTATTGGAATATACTATTCTGACAAGTAGTGCATATATATTTGAATGTTTGTGTCTGTTGAAAGTCTTTTGAAACAGTGGATGGATGTAATATGTAGCATAAGAAAAACGGAAGCATTCAAAGCCCCACTTACCACATTTAAGAGAAAAGCACTGTATCAAGGGTGACTACTCTTCCGGTAATGAAAGCATCCCATGCATTTGAATTACTTTCAAAGGAAAAAGACGTGTTTAAACTACGTTTGAAAACCAAGGACCACAGTTCTGACAGCCATATGCAAATAAAACCCCACAAGAAAATGAAAATTACTCCAAGAAAAAAAAAGTTACCGAAACACAAGTAACTACCAATGTAAAATGTACAGCAAGTTGTTAGCTCGTGTGCTTTTAATGATACGACTCATTGCATGAGAAGGACACTGCAATTACAACAGAGTTGTCCAAACGAAATGTAGAACAAGTTGTCCCTAGATACGGCCAAGATACGGCCAAGCATCAATTAGTCTCCCAACTTGTGATCTTCATATTCATTTTCATCTCAATATTACAAAGAATATATTGAACAAATCAGGTCCCTGAACCACACTGATATTTTATATTATTAAAAGAGAGCCTATTACATACATGGGTTGCCACGTTAACCAAGTGAAAGAAAGCACTCGCTTGTGCACAAAATGGGTTAACTTCTTCGAGAAAATATTGGGGGAAGAGAGAGACTACACTACTTTGACTCCACTTGGCCGTTTGCCCTCCATGGCTTCCTTCTTGATGCGGCAATCAGCACAAAGGAAGGGGCCCTCCCATGGCTTTGAGGTCATTGAGAAAATGGAACCCGCATGCACGGAGATACCGTCACTGGGAGCCAGATCAACTTGACATATGGCACAGATAAACAACCCGGAAGTTGCGTTGGACGTTGAGTAATTTCCCAGCCTGAAGAAATTAAGGAATTAGGAAGTCAACATAAGAGAAGGAGTAGCCAAGCCAGATGCAATTTTGAGTTGAGTTGCTAATCCAGTGATAGAATAAGCCAAAAGTAACTAGGTTATTGATATGATGGAGAAGAATCCAGTGGTCAACATAAAGGAGTGCGTTGGCAAAAAGGACATAAATGCATTTGGTACTCGGAAAGAGCATTTAGAAAGCATTTGGTATCTCTGTGCATGCGGGTTGTTTATCTGGATATGAAATTTCCGGGTTTTGCACGACCAAACGATCTTCCCAACCAGATCAACTTGACATTTGGCACAAAAATATCATCCACCCATGATAGAGATATGCATTCCATGGTCATAAATGCAACTTGTGAAAGAAGATCGTATAGCAGTGCGGAGATGACCCAAGAAGATGCTGTACAGGTGAAGCAGTTCCACAAACCAGCGGTGTTTTAATTTCATATACAAAAGCAACACCGTCCAACAACAGTTATGAACCATGGATATATGCTTTTTCTTTTATCATTTGTTTCTTTTTTCCTTTTCAGAAGAAGGATGATAGCTTCCTGCAGCACTTGTGCACAGTTCATAACTATATATAATGCAAGCTACTGTCCCACTTGGCCCAATTTGCATATAATGAATATCACCCAACCGCATGTTATTGGATTTGTGAGTCATTTCCTTCCGTCCGATCATATCTAGTGTTATCAACCACCTTACAACATCAAATCACTCCTATTGAACCCCTCTGTGGTCCTTTTGATTTCCTTAATTCGACAACTTGGTGCCAGTCTTACAGATGGCATAACTAATAGTCCTCAAGAAATATATATAACAACAACTACGGCTAAGCCTTTTTTCATACTAGAAAAAGAAAAGGTCCGCTATATAGATTCTTTGTTCTCATATAACCCTATCATAATTTATAGAATCCATGATAAATAAGTCCGACAAAATTTTACACTCGCTGTTGAAATCGTAGCACCAGCCTCCTTTATCCGGGTTTGGGACCGGCCTCCCTTAAGCTCGCTACAAAAAATGTATACATCCCTGGTTTTTTATAATGAATTCCGTTCATCATTGCAGGGAAAAGCTACTATTGATGGAATTAAGGCCAAGGATGACATCTCATTTAACCTTGCACATGCATATGAGGTTTCCTGTCTCAATCAAGAAAACTAGCAAAAATAGAACACAACCAAGATGGTACAATGCAAGATAATTAACCAAATCCCAACCAGAAGGAAAAGGTTTCAGATAATAGTAAAAAGATAAAGAATAAACATAAGAAAACAATATCTGACAGAAGATATGAACGATGAGAAATGCATGAAAAATCACAGAAACGATGTTTACAAACTGAATAAAGGGATACTAAAAGTATTGTAGACAAGCTCTAAGTTCGATGTTATAAGATAGCAAAATTATGAACCGGAGATCTACTGCAAATCTATCCTCTGAAACAGGAAAAGGGCTCGCCTAAGTTCGATGTTATCTGATAGCAAAATTATAAACCGGAGATCTACTGCAAATCTATTCTCTGAAACAGGAAAAGGGATGAATATGTGCACCGTTTAGAGCTATGTCACATGGGTGCGGGTGCGGGATACGGCAAATTTAAAAAAAATTGGGTGCGGCGACATGGCTAGGGTATATAATACTATATATTATATATAATAAGTATACATAAATCAATCATAATAGAACTAGTATTTGCTAATTTTGGGTGCACGTAGGTATCAATTAGCAAGTTCCCTCATAATGATCTGAAACTTACAGTGATTTTACGAGCTGCAAAATATCCAAGTTATGGAGTGATGTCATATACTAGTATGACATCATAATAGTATTTGTATGAACTTGAAGCAAGACAATGTACGCATCAATATACTTTCAGTCTTCAGATCAAGCAAGTCAGAAACACAAGATTGGTCCTCATACAGAACGACAACAACATGAAGTTTCTTGTCGCCTAAAAGAATGAACATCGACATAGCAAACAGGGAGGCTCTGCAGTAGTTTCTTGCCTCTACTCTGAAACTCCTTGTCTGTCTTGACAAATCCCGCAACTAAGGCACGAGGTAAAGCTTGAAGCCACTCTTCCCTCCCAAGTCCTCGAGGAATTGCACCAAGAACATGATTCAACAAGTTCTCCTTTGTAAATATAGCAGCTGCAGTTCCATTGTGCCCATCAAAGACCTGAATATCAACGGAAGCAAATCAATCTTTCCATCCATTTTTCATCAAAATAGGCCATTTTAACTTCCAATGCCATATTAAAGGAACCAAGAAGCCCAAAACCCATCAAAACATAAGAGCCACAATAATCGAAAAGCAATTAGTGAAGGGTAGCAGACATACGGCAAAAACCGAGAAACTCGTGGAAGCATTCCCAGGGACTCGTTGACAATCAGTCTTCACCAGGAAATAGTCCTCCCCTTTTCTAGACTGAGCCGCACAGCCATACCTAACACAAGGCTTCTCCATCTTTTCATTTCTCAACTCCCTTCCGATCAAAGCAGCAAGAGGCACCAGCTGTGTCCGTCTCCCATTCCCCATTGCTGCCTCCCCTCTTGATTTCGAGCTCAATGTCTCGGGATCTCCCATATCTTTGTATCCCTGTATAGCGTTTTACCCATCATAAGTGTTTATCAGAACCAAGAAAGGAAAAGCACATTTAAGTAACTGCTATGATGTAATTATCAGTGAATTTATGTCTTAAAATTTATAAAAATCCAGCTTTTTCCATGTTTAAATCTCATCCAGAATAAGATAAAATCGTCAATTGGTCTTTCACTGCTGGCGTGCATTCCACTGGATCAACATGCAAATGATGAGTGGCAAGGAAAATGAACATCATTGTGAACACAAACTTTAGTTTTTGACATGAACCAACAGTTGACATTCCACGTCTCTTATACGAGCACGAAAATTACATAACAACGGATTCACTTCATCCTTGGGCACAAAATCAACGATGCGAACGGTTCTCGAAATCTAAAACCTTTTCTTCAGCAAACAAAACAAGTTCCTTCCCTCTACCTAAACCGAAAGACACCCACCCTCGATCTACACCCAACAAATCACAAAAAACAAAACAAAACACGAAATTGGAGCTGCGAACCACCAAATACCTTCAGCGAATCCATAGACACGAAAGAAGGGAGAATAGAGAACCCCTAGTCCCAGCGACATCACCAAACACACCAACCCAAATACTGATGCATAGAGAACTCAACCCATCCACCAAAATCTGAACCATCTCGACCCAAATTCCGAGAAATGAGAAGTAGATGAGAGGCATACCTCTTGAGAGGGCAAAAGATCATCATGTGCCACAACCAGGGACGCCCATGACCAAATCGAACCAGCAAAATAATAACACGAAGACGGAGACTACAAAGAGAGAAAGCAAAATCTAACGAGTCTCCATGGGAATGCAAATGGGGAATGAAGAAAACCCTAAACGTAGGTGAGAAGGACAAAATGGAATACGTTGCAAGAGTGACCTCTCACGATGAACTGTACTCGATCATCGTCACTATCGTCATCACCGCAATTGGCTTCAAGCATCACTCTGCTAAAACATTGGCATATAAAACAGTTTACTCGATATAGAAAGGAAACTTGTCATGCGACCCTGATGTTAAGCCAAAAACAAGACCTGTATCTAATACTTGACACGTGTATTGAAGGTAATGCAGGAAACCCGCCATAAAACTTTCTTAGGAGAATGAGCCTGTTGACTTGTTTGGTGCTGGGTTGCTTGAGGAACCGGAACTGGTTTCAATTTCGGAATCGGTTCAATTTATTTTTAAAGGCACAAGCAAATGTGTTCTTTGGGAGTCGAACTCCCTATGTATCTCACCAAACAATTTATGATAATGAATGCTGAAAAAAATATATAATTCTTAATAAATGAAAGTTTCGAACCATCTGTTTCGATTTTAGATCAGTTTTTAAGAAAATAAGGTTCTCGATTCTGGTTAACATCGGTTCCACGAATGATTCGGTTCCAATTCAAACCATCAAACCGACTCAGAATTGGTCATGTCTAATATTATGTTATGGTTTCATGTCCAAATTGTACTACAACTCATGCCAAAATCACATTCAAATTGAATCGGTTTCTCTTTCTCTTATTGAATTCAACTTATCTAGAAAACAAGCTCTGCAAGCTGTCAGTGACCACGTGTCAGGGGAATCTCATTTTGGTTTCCATGCTTGAAGTCCAACGGAATCTTTGTCATGTATTTCCGGCCATCCCCACTCAACCAAAAACTCAAGTCGTGGAGACGATCTGGTATTCTTTTAATAATAGCCCAGACGCTTGTCTTTCGCCCCTAACTACAGTTCACTGACTCAAAACCAATTCTATTTTATTTTCACATAATACAAATATGTTGAGTGTTTTAGCAGCTATCATTGTTTAATTATTAATAGACGTTAATCTCTCAATTGAATTAGAGAATTATCGGCACTTTTATCCCTACAAAAACGCATTGTTATGAAAATTGTAGATAAAATATTATAATATTGTAGATCAGTACGTATATTGATAATGCAACAATTTTGCCCATTTGCAGTTGGGTATTACACTCAATCATATGATACACACCTTATCCTAATATATAGTTGTACTGTATCAATTTTTTACTTTTGTTTCCCTAGTCATTTCTTTATTAATAATAAAAAACAAAGTAGCACTTTACTGCACTAAATTGTGATATATATATATATATATATATATATATATATATATATATATAGAGAGAGAGAGAGAGAGAGAGAGAGAGGATCATGTTCAACACTTTCACTCATGTTTATCCATTGCTTTTGGGTAACATCATAATAATAAACATTTTCATGAAAAGTAAAAGCATACATATATATATATATTTATGTACACATAAACACACATATATATATTTAAAATGAACAACAATAACTAAGCCTTTTTCCATACTAGACGGGGTCGGTTATATATATTCTTTGTTTCCACAAAGTCCTATTAACTCACAATAAGTTAGACCAATCTTTAGTGTTTCTTTTCAACACTTTTGTAGTCGTCCTCTACCTCTTTTAATATTTTCAAAATCTAGTTTTTCATACCTTCTTACATCTTCTTTTGATATGTCCAAACCACCTTAAAAGATATTCTCTCATTCTATCCTCTATTAGTGCCACACATAATTTATTTCTAATAACCTTATTATGTATACATACTTTTCTTTTATGATCACATCTATCTCAACATCTTCATTTTTGTCACATACATCTTTTGTACATGTTCATGATTAACTGCCCAACGCTCAGAATCATAAAACATGACAAGTCTAATTGGTGCTCTATAATATCTTCTTATTACAAAGAATACTTGATTCTCCTTTCCATTTTAACCAACCAACATTAATTCACACACACACACACATATATATATATATATATAATATACAGTTCCCTTTATGGTACATGACCCAATGCTATATTTACAATCTACGCTCAATGAAATGTGTTCTTAAAATTAAGCAAACGTGGTTGGCATCATACTAGTTGTATTTGTAGATTCCTTCAACTAAGTGCATTAACCAAAACATATTTACGATGGTGACATTTTGTTTTTCAGTACGTGAATGTTTTGCGAAGTCAAAAATCAAATCCTGTTTCCACGTTCAAAAATCTTCAAATAAAAGGGAAGTACGTGCATGTCTGTGTGCACGCGCATGCATGCTAATTAGATATGGCAACAAACCGTAAGAAAAATGGACTATAGTGCATTAATTTAAAATAGATAATGATCGATGAACGACTTCAGTATTTATAGAAAGATTTGAAAAACTAAAAAATCAGCGAAAAAACGAGTTTGATCTCGAGCTCTGTATGAATTCTTAGTCGCCTTGTGCTCTATGTTAAGCGATAATATCATTGCCATTCAAAAGAGAAAGATCATGTACTTTCCTAAAGAGAAAAATGGAGAAACCCAATAAGACGACATAATGAATGTCAGTTCTCAAAAGCGAGAAGATTCAATAGCCCTTCATATTTAATCAAGTGCCTTGTTCAGAATCTGTAACACTGTTTTATGACAAAAGGTATTGGTTTGCCTATCACAAATTTGATCTTCGGCGGCCTATATTTCCAACTTCTCGTAATCCATCGGGCAGCTTGTTTCACGGTTCCGTTCTTAGCAGGCGTCGGTGTTTGCTGCAGTGAATAATAGTTCTCTTGGGACCACCCCAAATAGATCCCATCTATAAATTCACACACCAAACTTGTATTACTTTCAAGGCAGATAGTAAGTAGACATCTTTCACCACATCAGTTTGTCGGTCGACCTTAGTTTTTTTATAATGAAGAGCCTATGAAGTGAAAATCTCATGTATTGTTCTGTATAATGTAAGTAAGAGCATGAAAAGAGCTCTGGAATCCACAAGTTGCAGGTGTGAGTTCGATTCTCAGGGCATGCATACTTGGCTTCAGCCTTCTTGTTGTGTAACACACACACAAAAGTAAAGGTGCCAGCTACCTGGTAGCATTCTTGAATCCATAAGATACAGGGTGTGAGCTCAACTTGGGGCGTGCATACCTGGCTTCGACCTTTCTGTTGTAGTCCGAAAGAAGGAAAGAAAGATTGAAAGTAAAGGTGACTCGTCTGTCAACTTTTCCAGTGTCACCCAAAGAACCAAAGTCTGTCTAAACCAATATGCAAGATGACTATAGAAATGCCTGTATCACTTTCAGTGTTGCAGACTACTCACAAAGTTGGAGTATATATATCTTTTTTCCCACTTACGTAGCTTTGTTCAAGCATTCAAAGACGACCGTGACCGAGTTGAAGAACTTGCCCATGTTCACATGAAACCAAGCACATCTTCTGTTTACCTTCACTGGGGATCCCTCGCCAGGCAACTTCACCCATGTGTCCCAGTGATGAAGTTTTGATCATGACAGAGTGCAAAGAGAAGAGGAAAATGGATTGGCAAAAGATATCGACATGGACATTTTTCTGGAAAGCTATCCCTTCCAAAAGCTGAAAGTCAATTATGTATGATGATGCTAAGTAGTGGCAATGCAAAAGAGAAAAAGAGGAGAACTGATGGCGACTCATCAAAGACTTTGAATCAGCTACTCAGATCATTTAATTTACAACTCAAGCGAACCACACCCTGGTGGTAAGACTTAAACAGATCCATGTCATGTAAGATAAGGCTTAGTTACTTCTTTTTTGTGTGTGTTACAAAGGGAGTACGAGGCCTGCCTAATACACCAACACCCACACATACACCCCTCGGGATCGAACTCACCACTGCAGGGTGAGAGTTGAGAGATCTACCGTTGAGTTAACGCTCTGGGTGCTAAAGGTTGAAGAGTGTACATATTTGGTAGAATAGAACTCCAATGCCAGGACCCTCACTCTTATGGCTTGGTTTTGCTGTGGAACTTTACCGCAGAACCTGCATTTACGGAAGAAGCTAGACCAGCCTAAATATAAGTTTTAATTGGCATTAGCTGCATTGACTTGTGGCCCTCGAAAATGAGACGATCTCTAGTCAACTACGTGTGGAGTCTCATTAATCATAGTAAGGCATTGACCAAGAAATCAAACAAAAAAGCATCTCACTAAGCCTAATTAGATGCTATGGTTGTTGATCAGATTTTCTGATCTCGTGTTACTGTTTACCTAGTCAGAAAACGAATCATTCGTTGCTTTCAGAGGCCAAAACTGCTCCAGAAATCTCACTTAGCTTTGCTCTTGCAGACAGAGTATACTCTCCAACAAACAAGAAGTGAACCTCTCTCTCTCTCTCTCTCTGGAAACGAATGGTGAAAAGCATCCCTAGTCTTTGAACGTATGAGATGTTCATTTTGGTTAATCTGACATTGACATTACTTACCAAAAAAGGGAAAGGTCTTTGCAGGCTTTTGGCGAGATTAATTTTACAGCGAAACGCTTGAAAAGCCAACTCAAAAGCACCTTTCTGTAAACGCATGAGCTGATTACTTCTTTCTTCTGTTTTCTTGAATTTGTACTGCTCCATTTATATATAAATATATGTACATATATAACCTTTCATTCACCGGGAACTATGTATGGTTCTATATTTGGGCTCTTTCGTGAGATAACTCGGAAATTTTCATGCTAAGTCTGAGGTCTTCCATTAGTGAAAACAACTCCTTAGAACATTTTGCTTACCTATTACCTACATATTTGTAGCATATAAAGGGAACATGTGACTTTCTTCTTATTCTCAATAATGTGATCTTTACTTTTATGCAAGTGCTTTCCTACTCATCAACCCAAATGAACTCTTGCAAACTTAACATTCTTTATTCGGCTACTACGCAACAATCTAGAGTGAAGGCTGGCCTACATTAGGCACATCTAGGTGCCAATCATGTTGTCAAATACTTTGGTTATGACAACTTTGGCACGAGTAAGGTTCAACCGGAAGAGAAAACTCTTGGAATTGATGGACTCTAAGTCGATGTTGGGGTATGTCGGCATGACAATAGGTTCAAAAGTGACAATAGATCCTTTACCACCAGTTTAGGGAGAGAAACGATGAGAGAAAAGAAGACAAAAAAGATGTATCTACTATGGACCTAGACCTCATCACAATTTTGGAGACCTACTTGTATACGCTTAAGGAAGAGTATATGCTTCCTTAAGGTAGTCGTTAGCTAGGTTGTGACTAACAATAACAGATTGAATGCAGAGTTGTTTGATAGTGAAATATCCTTGAGAGAATGTGTTTGAGAGTCTTGAGATCATCCAAGACTCGCTTCTTACTGGTTTAGTGGATGTTAAGTAAAAGCAAAGTTTTGGTGGGAGGCACAAAACCCCTAGGTTGAAGGTTAAAAGACTGAAGGTTTGCATGAGCATAAGAGATAGAAAAGTCATATAACTTCCTTTTTTAATTGGATATGTACATTAAGAATAAGAACCTTAGTGATGAGGAATAAAAGATGGCTATGAAATCAACCTTTCTTGATAAAGATGTTTTCCTTTGGTGACATAAGCTTGAGGAAATTTAGAACAGTGATTGCGTGATGGAGACATTCGATGCCTTCAAAAAAGGAAACATTTCCTATCCCATAACGTTGAGAAGGTACCGAAACAAAAACTCTAATTTGTAACAAATTGGATCTATCCATAATTACATTAAGGAGTACCAACTCCTAGTACTAAGTATCAAAACAATGATAATAAAAGATTGTGCCTTTCATATTCCTTAGGCCAAACAATAGTTCACCGTAAGAACTCGTAGATACTGTTTGAAGCTATACCGGTTCTCGAATGACAAGTGGATAACCATAGGACTGTTGAAAAGAAACCCTTCAAAAAGAACTCATGAATCATGATAAAAAGGGTCATGAATGCCAAGATGCATGGGACGACGTTTCAACAAAGAAGCATGATGGGAAGGGCAAGCCTAAAGGATCTAAAGGATGTTTTTGCCACGCTTCATCTCAATCAGGAATTGTGTCAACAATTGTAAAACAAGAAACGTAGACATTCGCCTAAGGTAAGAATACATCAAAATATCACAGACAGACACACACGCACACGCAGAGATGGTTCAAAGTGTAGATGATTCTTACAAAAGCTAATTTAAACTCATTATTACAATAATAAGGCTAACGTATTGACTCAATATATACAGCGATAGGAACTCTGAAATCAGAACATTTCATTGGCTCCAAAAGGTGTTTCCTGAAAAAAGGAATGTCTCTAAAACCTCAACCGCTGTTATTAGGTGTGGTATAGTCACTCGGCCATTTGTTTGTCACTGATTTTGGCGATGTTGCCGAGTGAGATTTCAGCAATGCACCAGTCTCCGTTTCCTGTGATGGTGCGTTCTTTTCTGATTCACATCTCCCTGACTGAATCTGCCTCAGACACTCTGCAACTTCCTCCATGGTTGGTCTCACTTCTCTATCTGGAGCCAAGCACCTGAATACCAACTCTGAGACAGCTCTCACGGTTGTGTTTACCCACTCATCTGTCTCAAACCCAAGGGAGGAATCAACAAACTCATGAAGTTCATGATTTTGAAACTTGTTTATTGCCATATTGGCAAGGTTGATCTCATGTCTGTGCCGCCTGATATCGACTGCCGGCAGTGAAGATATGAGCTCTGAAAGCACTACACCAAAGCTGTAAACGTCACTCTTATCTGTAAGCTGGTAGCATTTGTGATAATCTGGATCAACATAGCCAGGCGTCCCTTGTGGTGCAGTAGAAACATGAGTAACATCAAACGGGAAAAGTCGCGACAAGCCAAAATCTGCAACCTTGACATGGAAATCTTCATCAAGAAGTATGTTATTAGTCTTGACATCCCTGTGAATGATCTGTGGCTCGAGATGGTGCAAGTACGCCAATGCCTCTGCTGTCTCAACAGCTATACTCAACCTCACCTTCCATGTCAGGCGGCCTTCAGCTGCCCTTGAACCATGGATGTGGTCACCTACTGTTCCATTGCTTATGTACTCATATACCAAGAGCAGATCCCGGCTATGGCGAGAAGTGCAGCCATAGAGGCGAACAAGATTAGGGTGGAGGATGCCAGACAGAATCTCAATTTCATTCATGAATTGCTCAACACGCTTATAGTTGTTCTCATACAGTCGCTTAACGGCCACCTTCCGGCCATCATGGAGCTTTCCAAAATATACAGCCCCGAACCCTCCATCACCGAGCTCATTGGAGGGACTGAAACTGTTGGTTGCTTCTTCTAGCTCCTTGTAGGTGAAGATGGTGACACGCCCACCACACCTTTGATGGAAACTTTTGCTTTCATGGTCATATGTGCTTGATGTTTTTGAGGAGTAGATAGAACGTGTCAAAGAATCTGCAGATCTCTTCTTCCTAGCACAGTAACGATGGACGAAGAAACACACGATTACCACACTGAAACCGAAGATGCCAGCAGCTACACCTGCAGGAATGGATTGAAGGTTAGGAAACCTCGGTCCTAATTCTTTTGATCTAGGAACAAATTACTACTAGCGATCCTTTAGGTTTGGAGGACGCAGCTGGCAAGAAACACTTGGGTCTTGATCCACGAATAAATGTCAAATTGACATGGTAATGCCGCATAAATTTGATCAAAATAACTCTGCAAAGTGAACAATTGGCTTGGCTCTAGTTGCAAGATCAAGCTAGTCGGTGTTTTGTTCATAGCCATTGATCTCGACAAGATTTCAACTTTTGCATCTTTCTGGGATTTCAGAGAAAACTGAAGATCTCGGTTGAATCTTGCTAGATTTTTAAGGTGGATCAACAGCAGATTGAACCATATGGTATATGATTGTTCAACTACATCAAATTCCTGTCACACATCCTTTTCAAAATTTATGGTGTATGCAAGAGGGATCCACTACACGTCTCCATCAAGTGAGCTGTGATGTGAGAATTGAACATGATCAATGAATCAATTATGTATAATATGACCGGATATCTGCTGATTCAATCAAACTTGAGTTAAGAGAAAGGTGGTTCCTAACAGTTGTTCCAACTCAGATTTTCAAACCAGAAACTTTTTCACTCTGTATGAAAGACAATAAGGAAAGTGCATACCTATTACCGTCTTCAACTGTATGTTGCGATTACCTGAAATTGGGAACAGACATAGATTAGAGAATCACATACTTCTCAACAAAATATCTAAATAATTCACAGATTTGGCAACCAACAAAAAAGGCACATCCATCATCATTTAACTGTTTTACCAGTAGATCACATTAAGAAATCAATTCATACAAGGAAAACGATCAAATATTACTCAAGTTACACATGATATGATACTAATGAATTTGAGCAAGTAAAACGAATAATCAGGTTTCTTTATGGAGCCTAGCCATAACAGACTAAAGTCGATTAAACTGTGGTTTCAAGTAGAGGAAACTTGCTGGGAAGATCATACGATTCCATATAGATCACCAGTAACCGGTCACATTTTGATTGTGATCTTGTGAAATACAGTAAAACTTGAAGCTAAAAGTTTCTATGCACTTCGCAGGGATGGTCTCAATCACTCAAGAACAAGTGTACGTGATACTTGCTCAAGAGCAAATTGGTAAGGGAAAACAACAGCATGATAATTATTAGAGGAAGACAAAGCTAATACTTGAGGATTCTGTAGCTGAACTACTGGCAGAACAAGTGTACTAATGTACAGATCCATCCTTCCAGAGACAAACTGGGGCATCATTTTCTGCGAATCTGCACTCACCTCCACTCTGATTAAACTGAAAGCAATCAAATTGAGATTCCCACTCAAGCCTAAACCCACTATTCAATATAACAGAGGTTTGAGGCAGAAGATTCAACGATACCAGCTGGGATTTCATAGGCAGGGCAACGGATCCCATTTGAATCAAAAGGAAGCCTTCTCCTTCCAAGAGGATTATAATAGCAACACAGCATAGAGCCATCATAACAAGATTCATTCTTTAGTGCAAAGGGAGGGCTCAGCAACCGGTCATCAGCATGGTTACATTTGAAGATGGTGAGGTTGGGGCCGGAGAATCGAAAACCATAATTGAGGAATCTTTCAGGGAGAGTACTGAAGTTATGAGGTGCTGAACACAAATTCAGCTTGTAAGGGTCCGGGTACCGAATTTCGATAGCATTTTCTCGGTACAGGATTCGCTTAACAATAAGATTTTTATGGTCAAGATAAATCTGCGTGAGATCTCCATTGCATGAAATGATATTGATGCCACAGTTATAGGGAGAACTGAGTGAACCGGAAACAATACTTGAATGGAGTAAAAATCATGGATACAATTTAAAGACAGGCAAGACGGGATTGTGGTGGCAGACAGAATTGTAGGCGAGAGAAAGATTAAGAAAGAGAGCAAGAACACGTGACGGGAACAGATATTGGTAGGCATATCTGGTCCTCTCACAATTACGGGAAAGAAAAGTTCACAGTGGTGGAACGATCAAGAGGAGATGCACCACCCGAATGGATCTTTATCAACAACGAATACTAACTTCTCAGATATGCACAGAGTCAAAGACTGAAGCTGAGACCTTTTCGACATTGAATTTGAGGACTTACGCGTGCTTGACTTTGAGAAAGCAGCTCATTTCTTTGCCGTCAGTGGGGAGAGAGATTTCTTTTTGAATGCGTGGTGACGACGATTCGACTCATTAAAAATCCTTCTTGGGGACTCATATAAATTGCTTTTCATAGTAGGCATTTCTTCTTTCATCCTCGTGTCGGTACATGTCAAGAAACCATGCATACCAACTAAAAATCGCTTAAAATGCAATAAAGTAGGATTATTATATTAATATGTGATGAATATGCAACTTTGTAGCCAAGAGAAAAGAAGGGAATTCTTTTGAGCGTAGCCAGGGTAAGAAGGGAACTCTTTTTATGGACGATCAGGGTTCGATTTTAAAGGGCACAACTCTGTCAGCCGTCTTTTATTAGAGGAGTTTTATGTAGTACATAATCTTATTTAAATATTTTTTATAGTTGACTATTAATTTTGGATATTAATTATGAAATTTGAATTAAAAATATCATTATATTTTTATAATTTGTATATAATGCATATAATATATTAATCCAAATCTTATACATGATCTATGGAGAGAGAGAGAGAAAGAAACCCTCATAATATGATTCGCAACCACCAATAATCTGTCACATGACTATGCTTTTCATCAAAGAGAGATACCATGACCACCCAAGTCACTTTACGATACATTTGAAATAAAAAAACATTCCACGATTAAACAGCTTAATATTAAACACTAACATTACCAGTGACAATAATTAATGGTTTATGAAAAGCTGATAATGCGATCTTAATGAGATCCAGATATTCATCTTCTTGTTTCTGGAAAATGCGCAACAAGGCATGCTTTTCCTACCAGAAGACACTATCGACGTTGACAAGCAAGATAGTGGGTGGCTATGCCAACAACCAACCTTAAAGGCGATCTCTTTTATTTTCTGCTTACTTTTACGGATATTTTGAGTGCAAATATAAAACGCCAACTAAACTTGTGGGTACGACTGAGTTTTAGGTGTCTTGGCACCGTCCATCTTCAAAATCCATGGCCCAGATCGTTAGAGGGTTACCTATAACACAGGCAGAGGACAAATGCTCTCCTCAGGCACCATATCCTAACCTTCGATATACTTTCATTAAGAATGGCTAAGATTGTACCAGCCTTACCTAAAGCCTTAGACTCTTGGCCATTAAAAATAATGTTGTAAATACAGGTCCGACAAGTATTAAAATACGGAATCGAAATGTGTATATTTCATCTGGTATCATACTCTAGAGTAGTGTCATCCAATATGGTGTCACGCACGGGTAAACGGGCAAAAATGAAATGCGTACATGAATTGGGGCACATACAGATGTACGATATCAGATTATATATCATACACGACAATATGAAATATGTAACATTGGTTCACGAAATGGCTTGGAATATTCCATAAGATGACGGCCATGATACGTTAGACAACACAATCTCATTTATCGCAACAAACTCAGAGTAGGTTTACCAACTCATTTACAAATATATATAGTTCTATCAGAAAACAACAATTGATGATAAAGTATAGAAAAAAACAATAAAGAATAATCAAACTTATATTGATCATATTGATGAGTTCTAAAAAAATAAAAATTTATTTAACCGATTCCATCTAGTACAGAAAAAAGCTTGGTAGTTGTTGTATCGAGATGGGCAAATATTGCGAAGCATGTAAAAGAACAATGAGAAAACAACACACATCAAACAGAAATTAAGTGAAATCCAATGTAAAACAAATATCAATGTAGAAGCAAGAATAAATATGAAGAAAATTAATATTTGCAAAACATAGATTAGAGAAGAAATCAAGAACCGCATGTGATATCAAGTGCACGCGCGGAAAACAAAGTGGTTATCATGAATAAATTCGAGAAGAATGAGAGAGAGAGAGAGAGAGACCTGAGTTGTGGTAACAGTTGAATGGGTGAGAGTCCTCCTGGCAGAAGCAAACGAAGGAGCTCTCCGTGGTGTTGAACCCACAACGTCCGCCGGAGCTGACACAATCACTACAGTTGGAGTCGCGGGTCCACGCCATGTCAAATCCCTTGGACAGGGCAGGCGCCACCACATCATTGGCACGGCCGGAGGTAGTCTCCGCCAATACCGGGAAGCTCATCCGTGCCTGACAGTTCCATGGCACGCTGGTGAAGGATTCGTCGAAAAAGGCGTAGGAGAAATTGGTGCAAGAAGGGAGGAACTGGGAGGTGAAATTATAGCCAGGCAAACCAGGATTAAGGTAATCACCAGGAGTGGAAGGAACAGAGATTTTGTTGGTGCAGCTGTAGAAGAAGGTCTCCGTTTTGTCCACAGAAGTGAAGTTTAACGGAAGAAGCGGGTTCCCCGCGATGATATCCGAGAGCGTAATGCTTCTCTTGGGGTATATACAGCCGCTTCTGTTAAGGATCAGACTGGAATCAATGGCCAACCTGATTGTGTAAGCTGCATAGTCGATGTCCAATACACGGAGACCGAGGCCCGAAGAGGTGTTGAAGAGGAGGGTCCGGTTTTGATCGCAAATGAGGCCGAGACCAGGGAGGCCACAACCACTAACGCTGGAACGGGAAATAAGACTGAAGGGATATTGAATCCGGGTAAGATTGCAGGTTTGAGGGGCACAATCTAAATATTGTTGATTTTCAGCTGAATAAGAGCTGAAATTAGAAAACAAGAACAGTAGAACACCAAAAGAGAAAGTGCCTATTAAATGAACCATGATAATTGGTTCGTTGTTTCGACAGAAAGAAGGGAAGAGGGGATCACAAAAGAACTACGGAGAGAAAGGGAGTTGTGAAATAGGAGGAGATGAAGAAAACATTAAGAAAATTATGTGAGAGAGAAAAAGAGAAAGTAGGTGGAAGAGGGTAGAAGGAAAAGGATGGAGAACGGGGGAGGGAAGGAGCGAGGAAGCTGGAGCGCAGTGGGGACATGAAAGATTAGAAGCAGCCGTTCCAGATTTCAACCATTAAGCGAAATGGATAGCTATGCACCTTGACATTGAAGATTGACAAAAGAGACCTTCCCATGACATCAAATGGCACGCACCTACGTCCGAACAAAAGCAAACCAAACCTAAACCCAAACCCGAAGAATCCAAATCACTAAAGCACCAGTGTGTTGTGTGCTTCGAACAACTAGAAGCACCATTTACCGTACAAAGGAATCAAAGGCCAGGATTGGATTTGGTTAGGGTTATAACGGTGAACTGATCCATATCCAAACTGACATGAGACAGACTTATTTCTACTCTACTACCCTATTGGTACCAGGGAAAGGACACGAACCCGGACCTATGATAAAGTATCCCTGCAAAAAGTACCAAGGGTATATTTGTAAACAGTTGACCGAAGAAATTGAGAACGAGGGGGAAAACGACGCGGTTTTTGACTTGGAGAAAACCGGCTGCTGGAACGCTTTGACCGACGAAAGAAGAAGAAGCTGTAACGGGTGCACCACACTCGTTTTATTTCGTGTTAGGCCAACCTCTATCAGTTTAGTTACTCTACATCGAATGCAAGACTACCGTAACCAGATGCACCACCCGAGTGGCGTACCTGGAACCGTTTCCCCGGTCACCGGCGAAGTTCACTAGCGTGAAATTCAGGTGAGAGGGGGTTCATGCTTTTAACGATTTTGCTCATAATTTGCATGAGGTACATGAACAGGTCCATGAAAATTTCATGCTCCAAATCACATTCGTGTCGTGTTATACCGTGTTTGAGATTAGGTGATCAGCACCATAATTTTTTCATATAACTTTGGGTGGACAATAACATCGACTTTTGGACCGTGCCTTTGTTGAGTTTTGTGTATCAAATGTCGTGTCATTTTGTGTTCATGTCAAAAACAGGACAATCCAAACACAGCTGATCTTTTCCGAATTACTTTCGAGTGCACATAAGCATGACTTTTAAAATATGACTGCTTTCCGTGCCGTGTCTTATGTTCACCAGAAGCAGCATCATGGTAGGGTCAATCAACCCATTCCCGACTACTGAATTTGGTCACATAACCGGCCGAAAATTCAGCAATTTTGCACCCAACGATATTTCTCATTGATGTGATGTTAATAAATTAAGACATTAAATTAGTCTATATGTGTGTATATTTAATATATATATATATATATAATATTAATGTATGTATATATGTGTATATGTAATATTAATCAAAGTTATGAAAATCATAGCAGATTGTATAATAGAGTATGATTTTATTATGTATTGATAGCATTTAGCTATATATACATCTTAGTTGCTTAAATCTCGACCTACACCAAGCCGTATCATATTGTAATGTATAAGTATGATATGTCGACATCTTCTTTATTAAAGGAAAACCGAAATCAAGGGTTTAAATTCTCTCCTGTTTTAAGAGCTTTCAACAGCTCGTGTTTACTCTCAAATCCTCTCACCAACTCTCTCTATCTAGATTTTGTAGAGAAATCATAAGATTTTCTCCCACATTTATGAAAATCCAGATTTAAAATAAATGAATGACATACACTCTTTTCTCGGTTTAAAATCCCTTTTCATCTGATTTTCACTATAAACAAATTTTACTAGAAAAATTCAAAGTTTTTGTTTTCTAGGATCTAAACTTCCTCATTTCTAAGTTATTCTCTTGTTATATTTCATTTCTATTTAATTTGAATGATTTGATCTTTTGAAGTAATACGCTTCCTATACGAAGGCAATAGACTTATAAATAATAAGTTTGAAATGAGAAGGCAATAGATTTAAAATACTAGTTTTTGGAATGAGGTAAAGCATCGAGGTATTTTTCGTGTGAAGCATCATTACGAAAGAATGAAAATAAATGCTAGTTTTTATAGTCTTAGTGCTCGAAGGTGTAAATTATAAAATAAAGTATCTTTTGAAGATTATTAAGGAAAGAATAGAAATAAGTAGTTGAAGCATGTTTCAATCTCTTAAAGATGTCTCTCAAGAAATATATAAGACGAAAGGCATGATATGATTGAGAAGAAAATAAGAGAGAAATTATTGAACATAAAAGGAGACAAATATCTTTCGAAGATTATTTAGGAAAGAATAGAAATAAGTAGTTGAAGCATGTTTCAACCTCTTAAAGATGTCTCTCAAGAAATATATAAGAAGAAAGGCATGATATCATTGAGAAGAAAATAAGAGAGAGATTATTGAACATAAAAGGAGACAAATAAGAAAAGGGTAATAGTAATGGAGTTGGTTTTTATTATTACTTATTTATTCACCTTAATCGATTGATAATTTGATTCAATGTTATATATTTAATATTTCAGTACATTATGAATTGTGTTTTCTAATAACTTTTGTTGATTAATTTTAATTTTTAATTTTTTGTGATTTTCAGGTTTTTAATATTTTTTATTAAATGAATGAATCACACACGATATCATATGATGTAGTGCATCTTTCGCATATGGGCACCTATACCCTAATTTACAACATTGGTATCACTATTAAAAAAAACCTCAGTTGAATTTTACATGAGAAGTTACCTACATAATACAATCGCTTTGAGAATTTTGGACTAAAGGATCGGGATGGGTGACCTCTTGAGAGGTCCTCGTGTTGCACTCGTATGTATCTGCCATGTTTTATGGTTTTGACTTTTGAGTGTTGGGCAGTTAATCATCAACATGTACAAAAGATGTCTCTCACAGAAATGAAGATGGATTAGTGATCATACAAGAAAATACCGTATACATAATGAAGTTATTTGAAACAAATTAGGAGTGACACCAATAGAAGATAAAATAAGATAATATCGTTTAAGATAGTTTGAAGAAGGTATGAAAAACTAAATTTGGAAAGTATTAAAAGAGGTAGAGGACGACTACAAAAGTGTTGGAAAGAAACAATAAAGAATGATCTAGCTTATTGTGAGTTAACTGCTAACATGACACATGATAAGGCTATGTGGAAACAAAGAATTCATGTAGCCGACCCCGTCTAGTATGGGAAAAGGCTTAGTTGTGACGATTTTGGAGTTAACTGTTACCATTGTAAAAGATAGACAGAAATGGTAACTAAGAATCCATAAAGAAGACTTAGGTTTACGCAAAGGTCAGTCACGCATTCATCATTTTCAATAACAGTGGTGGATCTACTTACAAGAGTAGGGGGACGGCCGTCTCCTTGAAATTTTGACATTCGACTGTAAAAAGCTCTATTTTACCATGAAATACATATTTCACCCCACTCCCCCCAACACTATTTTCTAGATCTGCTACTGTTTATGAGTTGTTCATGCACCATTATCAATTGGATGTTCAAGCTTGTTTGCTCATATCATCAGGTAACATGAGCAACATGCCTATGTAAGCACACAATGCCTATGTAAGCACAGTGTTTAAACCGGGATTGTAAAAGCACATGAGCACTGCGGTTTGTGGCTTGTGACGTAAAGCCAAAAGCACAGCCTGTTTAAAAAGATTAACACCCTTAATTACTAAGCACATATTTTTCTTTCTCCTCTGGTATTCATCTATTATCTCCTCTCGTTATTCTCACCTCCCTCCTACAATTTCTCTGTGCCATTTAAACCCGCTCGCCGTGCCTCTCTCCTTCACTCTCTTGTGTCACCCGTCATCATGCTTGCTAGAGATTGTCTCCCGTCTCTACCCATTATTACCATACAAAACCCTCTCTTTTCTTCTTCTTAGTCCTAAATCTTCTTGTCTTTCTGCAGAGAGATGCACGATTCATGCGTCTCTTTAAAAAAAAAAAAATTACCCCTCCTCTTCAAAGAAGATACCTCGTACAGAAAAGATGGACACTTCCACAGAGATGCAGGCTTCAGCAAGTCTTTCGTAAAGAGGAAAGGCACATGCCTCTTAACGTCTCTTATTAAGAAGAGACGCGTATCTCTTTACTTTTATTTCCATCCCCTTGATAATCAGCACTTCATTTCCGAAAAAGGAAAAGATCAAACTAGACAGTTTCAATCCCAATTAAAAACTGTTTAGACTACCAATTCAAAGGCTCTGACTTATGAACTTTCCACCCACATAATACTACTCAAATTTGGCATGTTCTGTTCCATGCAAATCTCAGGCTCCAATGCAAGTCAAGAACCAAAACCAAAGCAAGTATTATTTTAAGACTAGCTGGCACCGCCATATAGATTTCTAGTAGCCTTTTTCATCCATCTCGCTTATCCCTACACTTACATCAGAAGAGGAAGATTATGTTTATAGTTTTCTGTCAGAACCTTCTAACTTCACAGTCTCTTTAAGGAGATATCCTTCCAATGCTCAGATCTCTAAAACTTCTATCTCCCAATTCCCCTCTTAAATGGTATCAGACCGAGTTGTCAAATTGCATAATTTGCTTTTCTTGTCTCAATGTACATCCATCTGTTCAAATGCAATCATCTTTTTCACATACGGACAGTAGACTGCACAATAGTTGGTTTCACCGTTATACTATAATAGTTTACTGACATTTTAGTGCATTTAAATAGTAATAACGAGAAGAAGAAAAAGGAGGAGGAATTTGCTTCTTACACGAGATCTCAATTCATTCTCAATCTGATAATTGGTGAAAACAGGTCATGTGAGTCATGAGTAAGAAAAACGTAGACAATTTTGTGAAGAAATGCTAAGCATCACACGTTTTAGCATGCAAGATTAGGAGTCTTTGCTCTATTATGCAAGATCATTTCGTCATTCGAGGCACTTAGATCACATTTTCAACATATCACGGTTGCTGACGACGCTTTCAGAGGTCTATGTGTTATCCAGAAAAATGACACTGGGAAAACTAGATCCCCATCTTGAGAATAAGCGCGAGATTCCTAAAGAATTCAACTCCCACCAAGAATCTAATGTTCTCATCTACACGAAGAGGGGCAACCTTTGCGAGCTAACAGTAGGGAAAATAACCGCGAGACTCCTAAAGAACTCAACTCCCACCAAGCACCAGAAACGAGAAACAGTACCCAGCAAAGAAAACACAGGCAGAAAGAATGAAATACTAGAGAATAAAGGGATGAAAGCTTACTCTTCCCGCACAAATCGTCGTGCTTCCCATCTTTGCAGAAGCAAACGAACTGTTTTGTACTGTTGTAACCACAACTGCCACCGGAATTTTCACAGCGCAAGCATCGCGACGGCTGGCCCCAGTCCAGAAGGAATCCATCCTTCACAGCCGATGGGAAGCCGACGGGAGCGGTGGCCCGAGGAGCGGCTGTATATGGTACCATAACGGACCTGTTGCAGCCGTTCGGCATCCCGCCGATAAAGGCTGCTGTCTGGGCAGGAATCGCGTATGACTTCCAGGATGAATTACCCAAACAAGATACTGTGAAATTGTCAACTGGTGATACGTTGCCGGCATAAGAGGGGCAATCGATGAGGAAGGTGAAATTGGTGTTTTGGGGGTCTAATTTCAGAGTGGAGTTGGCGTCGACAGAGACGTTGTGGCGGGGAGCGGGGCATGTCTCGAAATGGATCTCGGTGTCGACGAGGGAGAGTAGCTTTTTGCTGTAATCGATTTTCCGCACCACGTAGACGTCGCTAGGAAGGGTGAAGGTGGGAGTGTTGGTGGTGCTATTGCAGGAGATGCCAAATCCATCGTAACCGCAGATGGACTGGTTTTTCCCAGAGTCATTTATGAGATAGAAAGGGTATTCGATGGTGATGTTTCCGCACCGCGTAGTGTGGCAGTAGTCGGAGAAATTGTAGCCCGAGATGATGGTACTCGTCAAGAAGACGACGAAGAGAAAGAAGAGGTGGAAAGGCATGTCGATGGCGAAGAGAGAGAGAGAGAGAGAGAGAGATGAGTACTATTTTCTTCTCTGTAATGAAAGAGATAGTTGATGAAGCGGAGGAAGGCAGTCAATGGTGATGCTGTGGGTGTGAGCTCTGAGTCGTGGGTTGTGGAAGATTATTGGTGTAAGCGTGTGAGCTTGACTAGAAAATTGACTTCCAAACTAAATGATCCCTGTTGTTCTCTGCAGCCACTGCCCAAACTGCCCCTTTGATGGGTTCGGATCACTTCGGTTGCTTGGACGTGGTACTCGTTCTGTTCATTCATTTCCTAACAAAAGAAACTCATGACTGCAGTTGAGGATCTAAATACATCCAAGTTGGGTTCAGGATTCGGATTTATTAAACCCAAAGATCAATCATTGGGTTTCTCAGTTTCCAGTATGAACATACAAGATCAAAATCAAGTCTTCTTAATTAAATGGGTCGGTGCTTTCTATTTAATCTTGTGTCATGGTAGCCATTTCATTTGATTAACATGAATTGCTCACCATGTAAGGTGACCCATTTCTAGTAACACTTTCGCTCAAGTGCCCTTAAGAGTTCTAATGAGATCCAGTGTATTAGTACAGGTATAATCACACTCATTTGTTGGAATGTCCATACAATATTACGACTAAATG
The DNA here is from genome assembly GCA_036023115.1 of Brasenia schreberi. Classification (NCBI taxonomy): domain Eukaryota; kingdom Viridiplantae; phylum Streptophyta; class Magnoliopsida; order Nymphaeales; family Cabombaceae; genus Brasenia; species Brasenia schreberi. The sequence continues at coordinate 21,386,054 of JAYKKT010000071.1, forward strand.
TCGGAATCAGAGTCGTATAGTTATTAGACTGGCATGATTCTACTGTGGATTAGTATTTGGTTTCGGGTGCCAATGGTATGAATTATGTTTTCCTTATGAAAATTGGGTGTGGTTCCTCTCATAGTAGGCCTGATAGGAACCTGATCGATGGACCTGAACTTGAATTGGACCTACCTAAACATGAGACAGACTTGACCAGTGAACATTCATGCCAAGTGTTGACTTAGAATTCAACGCTTGGGATGCTCAAGAGTTCGAAGGGTGACACGGTAATTCAACAATCTCGGAAAGGGAAGCGTAGCCCACAAGAATCCAAGGCACCACTGAGACCGCACCACTACGTGAGGGAGCACATCGTCCTTTATTACTTTATTCTGTAGCTGTGTGCTTGACTCGTAAATTGGCAAGAACCCACACCAGAATTAGGTTATTAACAGCTTCACCACACTTGGTGATTCAAATTTGCCTCTAGGGTTTATTTGATTCTGTTTGTTGAAAGAAATTCTCGAGTGAGAGCTAGTGAGAATCCATTTCCCACGTTAATCAAACATGAGAAAATGAAATTTGTCGGATTCTGCCTCAGCACTAGAGACACGTTACGCTTTTCTCTTGTGTGGTATATGTTTTCAGAGCAGGTGAGAATCTGTTTCCCAATTAAAGGCATGGAATTGATTGTCGATATTGAGGGAACAGATCCCTTACAAAATTACTTTATATATTCAACAACGAAAATAAGACAATTTTCTTCCGAGATGCATAATGCAGAATAGAGAAGAAAGTGCAGGATACTGTGAAAGTTCAGTCGAGAATTTGCAGTTGGTCCTGATTAAATATTGGCACACGCAATTTCCACTCTCGCAAGGAAGGCACTCGAGGGACGCACCACAAGCTTACAGAAAATTAAAAGGAGAACGAACTCAGTCACCAAAGATTATAATAAAAGAATGTTGCGCAATATTCATTTGTTTGGCAAATTGCAGTATTATTTGCTTGAATGCCGACCAGAAGACGCGGCATTGAAGCATCTACTGTAACAAACGGGACAGCTTGCTTTCTCATGGTTATTCTTCTCTGTGCTGGAGTGCGCGTCCGCATGCTCTCTCTCTCTCTCTCTCTCTCTCTCTCTCTCTATCTATATATATATATATATATATATATATATATATATATACACACTTGCTAGTCCAGTAATTACATGCAAATATTAACAGTGATGCTAGTTATTTTGTTCGATCAACTCAAATTGTTCACCCATATAAATTCATGCATTCCAATAATAATCTCACCCAAGGACGCTTAACTTTTGAGTTCGATTAACTCGAATCATAACATCTAATTGTTGACCATGTAAGTTCTTACACCTAACCCAAACAGGTCATGGCAACTTTCAGGTAAGGTCTGGTTCGTGAAAGTGTACCCGTACCTGAACCTTCTAGGATCAGATATTCACGACATTATTTGGGTCAGGTAGGGTCGGGTCAATATTGGAGTTGCCTACATTGATCAACTAAAAAAGAATCGGGTTTTCTTGAAGAATGATTTTTAGGTTTCAAGGATACCTAATTTTGTATGTTAAAAGTACACGAAACATTCAAGTTCTTGAATGACTGCAAATATCTGACAGCTTTTTTCTGACGCATCAATTTCTTTCGTTCCAACCGTTTCCATTAATAGTAGTCCAAAGCTGTAGATATCAGATTTATGTGAAACAGGTCTACGGTTTCCATAAAGTAGCCTTTGACACTTGTGTAATTTTTACAATGCTTTCATTTTTACAATAAAACTTTTTTTAGACCAGAAAAACTTTTGGTCTTAAATTATGATGTAGAAGAATGTTATTTGGCTTCGTGTCAAAGTGAATGATTCTTCTTTCACAACCTTGGTGCCAGTATTCAATTCCTCTTGCAATGTCGAGCGCTATATCATGAAGTTTTTTCTCGACCAAGAGATCATATTCAGCAGTCCCATTTTCACAGAGGAACTTTTCAATCGAACCATTTGTCATGACTTCATATACTAATACTGTTCAAGACGCCTCAACACAGAAACCAAATAGGAGAACCACATTAACATGGTGAATCCTGCGGACTTTAGCCACTTCATTGATAAATTATTCGCCATAATTTAGGATTTTCCCATTATCTTCACAGCCAAAATGGTTATGAAAACACTTCCATTGGCTCCTTGCTCAAACTTGTTTGTCATTCTCTTTACTTTACTGTATGTGTATCTGGTGGCAGTCAGATATTTGCAGTCATTCAAGAACTTTCCAAGCTCTGTAATTGTCAAAGAATGAGAGCATCATTTCCTAACTATCCATCCAGAACCGAGTGTTTCCAATATGCTACCTTCACTAAGGCAAATTCCTTCTTAATTAAGGTTCTGATTGGAAACACCAAAACATTATTGCTGTCAGTTGTAGTAGATGGGGAATTTAGTTACGTTGCTTGAGAACAAGATTCACAGAAGCAACACGAGAGCTGGTTCTTGCAATACAAAGAAATCCCCATGGGATTTCCAATGCCTTCATATAGAGCTGGTCCTTTGTCAGGGCCTGACCAACTTTAGCTGTGCATAGACTGTTACACGTGATCTTTTGTTCTCAAACAAACAACTAGGGGTCGACTACATGGATTTTTTGTTTCCACAAATCCCTTTTGTGTGTCATGTTAGCAGTTAACTCACAATAAGCTAGATCATTCTTTATTGTTTCTTTCCAACACTTTCGTAGTCGTCCTCTACCTCTTTTAATACTTTCCAAATTTAGTTTTTCATACCTTCTTATAGGTTCTTCTTTTGATCTTCTTTCTATATGTCCAAACAATCTTAAACGATATTCTCTTATTTTATCCTCTATTGGTGACACTCTTAATTTGTTTATAATAATCTCATTATGTATACTGTCTTTTCTTTTATGATCACTTATCCATCTCAACATCTTTATTTCTATCACCGACATCTTTTGTATATATTGATGACTAACTGCCCAATACTTATAACCATAAAACATGGCAAGACTAATTGCTCCTCTATAATATTTATCTTTTAACTTTAATGGTATCTTCTTATCACAAAGAATATCATATACTTCTCTTCATTTTAACCAACTAGCATTAATTCTATGTATAACATCTCCATCAATTCTTCATCACTCTGAAAAATTGACCCTAGGTATTTAAAACTTTTCTTTTGGGGAATGCAATGTGTGTCAATTTTAATTTTTATGTCCTTTAAGGTAACCAAACGATCAAACTTACATTCCATATATTTTGTCTTTGTTCTACTAAGTCAAAAGCCTTTGCTTTCTAATGTTTCTCTCAATGGTTCCAATTTTCTATTAACTTTTTTCTTAGACTCCTCCACTAATACAATGTCATCTGCAAATAACATACACCAAGATACTTCATCTTGAATATGTTTTGTTAACTCATTAATCACTATAATAAATAATTATGGACTTAAAGTTGATCCTTGATGTAACCCCATATTAACTTCAAAGAAGTTTGTCATTCTTTCATGACTCCTCACACATGTTTTTGCACCATCATACATGTCTCTTATAAGATTAATGTATGTCAATGGTATACCTCTTTTTTTCAAAATTCTCCAAATAGCCTCCCTCAGTATCCTATCATAAGTTTTTCTAGATCAATAAATATCATGTGAAGGTCTTTCTTTTTTGTTCTAAAATGTTTCATAAGACGTCTCAAAAGTTGAATCACTTCAACAGTAGATCTGCTTGGCTTGAATCCAAATTGGTTCTCCATTATACTTGATACTTGTCTTAGCCTACGTTTGATAATTCTTTCCCACAATTTCATAGTATGACTCATTAACTTGATACCTCGATAATTCACACAATTTTGAATGTCTCTCTTATTCTTATATATGAGTATAAGTGTATTTGCTCTTCATTCCTCGGACATCTTTTGGTTTTTCCATATTTCATTAAATAGTCTTGTGAGCCAAGTGATTCCTATTTCTCCTAGTATTTTCCAAACTTTTATAGGAATATTATTTGGTCGTACCAATTTACCACCCTTCATATGTTTAAGAGTCTCTTTGACTTCATTCTTTTGAATATGTTGGTAGAAATTGTAGTTTATATACTTTTCTAATTTGGCTAACTCCACTAAGCTAATATTAACATCTTTATTTTCATTAAAAAACTTATAAAAATAGTTTTTTCATCTATTTCTTATATCATCATTTGCCACTAAAATTTTTTCATCATCGTCTTTAATGCATCTAACGTAATCGAGATCTTTAATTTTCTTATCTCTAACCCTAGCTATCCTAAAAATATCTCTTTCACCCTCTTTTGAGTTGAGTTTTTTATATAAATCCTCCTAAATTTTAGTTTTTGCTTCACTCACGGCCTTTTTCGCTTCCTTCTTTGCTTTCTTATAACCCTCGAAAGTTTCACTAGTTTTCTTAGCATAATGTAATTTGTAACATGCCCTCTTTGCCTTATTTTATTTTGCACTACTTCACTCACTACAAAGCTTTTTTTTGTGCCAGTACACCTTCCTTAGATACACTTAACACATCTTTCGCCACTTTCATATTGTTTCACATATCATAGGGTGTACCAATATAATTCCAAATATCTCCTTGAAGGACTTTCTATTTAAATATATATTCTTTCTCACTTTTGAAGTTTCACCATTTAGTCTGAATAACTGGATGCACTCTTTTTTTTCTTTGTCTATTTTTTTATTTATAAATCCATAACTAAAAGTCGATGTTAGGTGGTTAAGCTTTCTCCTATAATTACCTTGAAATCTTTACAACACACTCGATCTTTCATTCTACAAATAAAGTAATCAATTTGTGTTTGTGATAAACCACTCTTATAAGTAATTAAATGTTCATCTCATTTTTTGAAGATTGTATTAACTATAAAGAGAACAAATGTCATAGCAAAATTTAAAATCTCCCTACTTTCCTCATTTGTATCCCAAAACTAAAGTTTTCATGAATCCCTTGATATCCTAATGCCTCTTTACCGATATGTCCATTTAAGTCTCCTCTTAAACAAATCATCTCCCTTTGTGAAATCTTTTGAATCACCTTATCTAACTCTTCCCAAAAAACTGTCTTTATACTATCTTCTAGTCCTACTTGTATCCTTTTTTTTTACCTCAATACCATAATTTAAAACTTGTATCCTCTATCTCCTTTGCTTTTTCTCGAAGCCATTTTATCTCTTGTAAACATAAAATATGAATCTTTCTCTGAATCATAGTATCTACCACCTCCATTAGCTTACCAGATAATGTTCTGATATTTCAAGAACCAATACGAATCTTGTTATCTAGGAACCCCCCGCATCCGTCCATATTCAAAATGCGGAGACTCTCTTTAAAAATTATTTACTAGATTCTGACGACAATATAGCAGGACTAACTTCTTTACCTACACCTATCCATTATATGGGAACCCTCTCTGCAATTGATTCACTAGATTCACACAAAAATGTAGTGACCCTTGCTTATTACTACAGTCGTACTCTCCAGTACGTTGCTAGGTGGGGACACCTCAAAGCAATGCTCAAAATTTGTGTAATCCATGTTATAAAAATCCGATGAAGTTTTATGCTAGCTGTCGAAAGCCTAACACAACTCTCCTCCTTTATCTGGGTTTGGGACCGACAATGCAAGGGTGATCCCTTACATGGGCGGAGTTATCTTTTGTTCTCAAAGAATATATAATTTTCTCTTTTGACATAATAGTATATGCTCAAATGCCCTTCTATTGGATCAAATCACATCAAAACCTCGGTATCATCTAATGTATTGGTTTTTTCATGCAAAATGCACATATTTAGCAAGAGTTTTTCGTTTTTTCTAAAAGTTTTGGTTGCCTATCTCAACGAGGTTACCTATTTTTCTTGGGAGGATCTTAGAGTTTCTAGGGTTGGACTGCGAGAGTGTCTTAAATGCCTTCTTTTTTCTTCTCATTCGAGCTTTCCTCGAAAAAGTGTTGATCCTTCACCCAACCAAGGAAGAGATCTTGGTAGAATTGCTACATCTTAAATTGAACACATTTTTACAAAGAAATGTCTCACTTAATTCTGGAGAAGAGATGGGAGACATGTTCAATGATTCAATAGTTGCCTTAACTCATTGTTTAAGGAAAACCCATTAGTCTTTTTTTTCACAAAAAACAGACATAAGTTAATAAACCAAGTGATCCACTAAGATTTTCAAATAGGTTTCCTCAATTCAAATTGATTATATTTAGCTTCTTCCTTGCAGAAACACTACCAAACAATTCACCAACCACCGTTCTTCTCTTTTTTTAATCATTAATCTAGTTTGTTATTTAAGAGCTTTTACATTCTGTAGATGGGTCACTAGTATAGTTTATTTCCTAAGAGATCTTTTACTTTTTTAATACTTAGTTCCTCATGCATGTAGTCCCATTTGAGTTGGGCACCTCCTTTTTGGTTATACAATGAAAATTAATTTTCTTACAATAAACTTCCTTTTCGAGTATGTGCAGTTAGCTAATATAACAGACAAGCAACAGAAGATGCAAAATGGGAGGGGACCTTAACTATTGGGATTCAATTTCTTTGGCGTCAACGTCATGTCCTTCCATGAGTTTTATGTCAGACGTGACCAAGTACAATCTTCCTAAAAGGTGGTTTGGTGGGCAGGAAATTGTGCACCCATCCAAACATGGTGCACACACACACACTATTACAGAATATCATACACAATCTGTCCCATTATATCAAACACTTGGAACGTGCCTCATATTTTAATAGCTACTTTCTAGTTACAGCACAGATGTGGTCTTCATAGAGAATATTATTCATCGTCTCAATAATTGGATGCTATCAAAGTACTCATCATTCAAGTCCAGGAGAGGAAAAGCGAAGAAGGCTTACCACCTACCGCAATCTCTGTTGGCATGTATGAGATGGATATTTCCTTTCTCATAACCATATCATGAACATAGTGGTATTTTACCATTATATGCTTTCTTTTTGAGCAATCTGCTCCACTCTTAATAAGAGTAATTGCTGCATTGTTATCACAATAGATAACCACCGGCTCATCTGTTATTTTCAGCTTCAAATCACGTATGAAGCGGCTTATCCAGACAGCACTTGTTGCAGCCATACAACAAGCAATATACTCAGCTTCCTGTGTATGCAATGCTATACAACTTTGTTTCTTACATGCCCAAGAAACAGCACCACCTCCAAATAAGAATATTTGTCTTGAGGTTGATTTGCTGTCATCTTTGCTCCCAACAAAGTCAACGTCTGAGTATCCTACCACTTCTAATTCATTTGCTTGAAAACATAGTTTCAAGTCCTTCGTTTCTTTCAGATATCTTAGAATCATTTTTACAACTATCCAATGCTGCCAACCTGGATTACTTTGATATCTACTGACAAGACCAACAGCAAAGCTGATATCAGGTCTTGTACACAACATAACATATATCAAGCTGCCAACAGCTTGAGCATAAGGAACGTTAGGCTTATCGTCTCCTTCACCGGGACAATCAGCCTTACTTAGTTTCACTCCTTTTGCAACAGGTGTATCTGCAGACTTGCATTCACCCATTTTGAACTCTTGACTCAGGCATAAGAGTCTAGATTCTCTATCTCGAGAGATCTTTATACAGGATATAGGATGCTTCTCCCATATCTTTCATTTCGAACTTGGAGTTTAACCATGACTTGGTTTTGACAATCATTTCATTGTCATTTTCAGTCAACAATATGTCATCGACATACAAAGATAAGATGACAAAGTAGCTCCCACTGTTCCAAACATAAACACAGTGATCAAGTTTGTTAGCCACAAACCCAAGTTCTATAATGGCATTTTGAAAAGTCAAATACCATTGGCGAGGTGATTGTTTTAGGCCATATAGGGATTTTTTCAACCTATACACTTTATCTTCTAGGCCTTCAATTACAAATCCTTCGGGTTGCTGCATGTATATGATTTCTTCTAGATCGCCATTTAGAAAGGCGGTCTTCACATCTAATTGATGTAAATTCAAATCATAATATGCAAATATTGCTAGGATTATACGTATGGATGCAAATTTCGCAACTGGAGAATATGTCTCAATATAGTCTATCCCTTCTTTTTGCGAAAAACCCTTTGCAACCAACCTCGCTTTAAACTTGTCGATTGTACCATCGACCTTATATTTCTTTTTCAAAACTCATTTACAGCCTATGACTTTTCTTCCTTTTGGCAAATCAGTGAATTCCTAGACTTGGTTTTTCTCAATGGATTCAATTTCCTCATCCATGGCTTTCTCCCAGTCTGTTGCTTCCGATGAATTCATTGCTTGCTGATAAGTCAAGTTATCAGTCAATTCATCTAAATCTACCGAATTACACACTTCTTCTAAAAGGTAAGTGTGATAATCCTTTAAATAGGATGAAATAGCTCTTGGCCTCTTATGTCCAATTAAGGTATCGGTAGTTTTAGGAAGTTCTTCTATGGGCTCAAAAGATGATTGGTCAAAATCTACCAAATCATCAACATACTCTTCATTGTTTTCCAAGATGTCATTCTTAGAATCTTCTAAGAATTCAATATCTCTGCTTTCAATGAGTCCTTGGTCCTTATGATAGAACCGATATCCTTTTGAACCTTTTGGATATCCAATAAATATACACCTCAAGGACCTACTATCTAGTTTATCTCTAGACTGATCAAGGATCTTGACATGTGCAATTGATCCCCATCTCCTGAGATGACCTAGGTTGGGTTTTTTCTCAAACCACATCTCATATGGTGTAGTGAACACAGCTTTACATGGTACTCTGTTGAGCACGTAAACAGTTGTGCTTACCGCTTCTCCCCAAAATATCCTTGGTAGAGAGGCATCAATAATCATAGACATTGTCATATTCAATAAGGTTCTATTGAACCTTTCAACTACACCATTTTGTTGAGGTGTTCTAGGTATTGTATTTTGTTTAGTAATACCAAAGTCTTTACAGAATTCTAAAAATTCTGCTGAGGTATACTCACCTCCTTTGTCTGATCTCAAGACTTTGATAGTATGCCCCAATTGATTTTCTACTTCTTGTTTATATTCTTTAAATGCTTCAAGTGCCTCTAATTTATGTGTTAAAAGATATATATACATATAACTAGAGTAGTTATCGATAAAGGTTATAAAGTAACCCTTTCCTCGATGTGTTTTTACTCTAAAAGGTCCACATAAATCTGTGTGAATAATCTCTAACAGGGTTATTGCCCTTTTTGTTTCCTTGGAAAAGACTTTCCTTGTCACTTTTCCTTGTATACAAGCTTCACATTTGTTGAAAGTTTTTTCCTCAAATTCGAGTAATAAGTCAAAGTTGGATAATTTCCTCAACTTTTTCAGACTTATATGCCCTAGGCGTTTATGCCACATATTCACATCAACAGAAAAGACACTTTCAATATAAACAAAAGATTGATGATTTTCATTATCGGATAACTTGAACAGTCCATGTTCTACATCAAATTCCCACAGTCACCTTGTTAGATACAAACCTTACTTCAAAACCTTTCTTTACTAAGACAGGGACCGAGACCAGATTGCGCCTTATAGATGGCACAATTAACACATCGGTTAGTACAATTGGTTTGCCTTGTACAAATATCCTAAAGGATCCAATACCCATAACATCTGAGAAAGTACTGTTTCCCATGTACACACGATGTTGTCCGGGTTGATATTCCTTTAGATCAATTGCCCCTTCCTTAGTTTTTGAGATTTGTCTCGTAGCTCCTGAGTCAATCCACCAACCTGTAACTGGATCATCCAAGTATAGGCATTCTGAAATTACACAGATTATGTCCTGCTTCTCCGATTGTCCGCGTTGTGGGTTGTTTCCTCCACCTTTCTTGTTGCGGCAATCCTTCTTGTAGTGCCCCATCTTTCCACAGTTGAAACCCTTGATTCGGGAAGCGGTTTCCTGTGATTTTTTAAAAGCTTGACCGCCTTTCTTGTTATTCTTACCAAACTTTTTATTTGGTTTCTTTTTCTGATTGGATTTGGAGCTAGATGCCAACTCATCCTGGACTACTAGCAGTTTTTCTCTTTTGTTTTTGAGCATGTGTTCTTGCTCAATTGCTAGCTTTATGGGCAATTTTGAAAGGTTGATTTCAGGCCCTAACCTTAAGGCAGTGGTGACCATATTCCATGATGGAGGTAGACTGTTCAGTATAGTTGATATCTGCATTGGTTCGGGGATGACTGATTTTGTTACAGCTAAATCCCTAGCCATTACCAGCATATGATTTAAATGTTCTACTATATTTTCCTCTTCTTTCATTCTAAAGGAGTTGTATTTTTGTAGTAGCAACTGCACATGCAACTTTGCAGTTGTATTATACTTAGCTGTTAAAGAGTCAAACAACTCTTTTGCAGTCTCATATTCCTCAAACACCCTAATCAGGTCATCCTCCATATAAGTTAACATTACAGTTCTTGCTATGGTATCGTCTTTTAGAAATGTTTTATACATTTCTAACTGTTGTTGACTTGCGTCTGATGATGGAGGACACACTGTTTCCTTTAACACATACTCTACACCTTCCAGTGTTAGAGCTAACAAGATTCTTCTCTTCCATGTCTGAAAGTTCAGACCATTTAATTTTTCTATTTTTTCCAGTTCGGATACACATATCCTAGAACTCATTTTTGTTTGGCAAAAATATCAAGCAAGCGGTCTTATTCTTTCTAAAGGAAACAAAGAAAAATACAAAGCAAGAAACACGTTAACTTGATGCAGAAAATCTAATAATTTTAAGGGTTTTTCTGCCTCTAAATCAATACCAAAGGATAAATCTATAATTTTATTTATTTGTTCCTTTTTGTAATTTTTGAAAAATTACAAGGACAAACTCGTAAAATCACTATTTGCTATTCTTGTAAAATTCGCAACTGATCGGGGTTAAAATCATAATTTTAACTCTTAAGGCGAATCTGTATTTTTTCAAAAGGAACAAGGGTAAACTTGTCTTTTGATTGAATGGCAGAACTGATATTTTCCAAACCGGGTTGGATAATACCGTAAATCAGTACCCCCTGGTATTTTTGTAATTTTCAAAAACGGCCAAGGGGTAAACCTATCCTTATGCCGTAGCAATTTTGAAATAATCAGAAAATGACGGGGGCAATTTTGTCTTTCTTTCTCAATACCCGAAGCGGTTTTCTGGTTTCAGAAAACCGCGGGTTTTTTTTTATTGTTATAAAAGCAAAAAATTAAAAAAAAATGTACATGTATCTGGATTTTTCCAAAGAGAGAGAGAGAGAGAGGGAGGGAGAGGTTTCAGCCGTCGGCGTCGACGTTCGGCGGTTTTCTTCTTCTAGGCGCTTCAGCCGGTTGCTTTGTTTTTCTTTTCTGTCTCGTCTTCGGGCGTTTTTCGGCTTGCTGTTGTTTTGCCTTTTGAGACTTGCCTCTGATTTGCTTTTAGGGCTTTTCCACCAGCTTGCCTCTGGTTTGCCTTTGGGGCTTTTCCTCCGGCTTGCCTCTGGTTTGTCTTTAGGGCTTTTCCGCCGGCTTGCCTCTGGTTTGCCTTTGGGGTTTTTCCGCCAGCTTGCCTCTAGTTTGCCTTTGGGGCTTTTCCGCTGGCTTGCCTCTAGTTTGCCTTTGGGGCTTTTCCGCCAGCTTGCTTCTGCTTTGCCTTTGGGGCTTTTCCGTCGGCTTGCCTCTGTTTTCCTGTCCGACTGCCGATCGCCAACTGCTCTCTTTCTTTTTTTTTTAAAAAAAAAAATTCTAACCCTCTTCTCTTTGTTTTTTTTTTTGCAGGGAACTAGGCCCTGATACCACTGTAGGAGTGATGTTCGGGTCTTACCTTTCCGGTACTCTGATCGTCGGAGGTTTCCAGTGGATGCAGCGGATGTTGATGACGTTGCGAGGTTTCCTCACGAGGGTTTTCTCGGACGACTGTATTCTATATATCACTTCTGTAAGAAGCTTTCTGTATCATATATTTTCTCTGTGAATGGATGCCCTTTTATAGGCATCCACTCCTTGTCATCTGGCATTCTCCTCTCATGGCTTCTCTCGTCTGGGAGAGGTAACGAATGGCCATTACCGAATTTTCCGGTAACGGCTGTCCGTTACTTATCACTATCATCATTATCTTTTCAACAATTTTTTCTTCCCTTTCTCTGATTCTTTCAAGACTGATTCTCATGAAGGATGTTGTAAATCCATCGAGGAAAGTAAGTCTCACTACAGTTTCTTATGCTAGGACTGGCATTTTCTTTATGTCAGTCATTGCTATTAACCCTATTCCGAAGCTGTAGACATCAGATTTATGTGAAACATGTCTAGGGTTTCCGTAGATTACCTCTGGTGCAATGTAACCAATAGTGCCTTTGCCGTCTGTAAGTGTTACAGTTCTCTTATCTTTAGAGTATAATTTTGCTAGACCAAAATCAGAAATTTTTGGTGTGAAATCATGATCTAGAAGAATGTTATGTGGCTTGATGTCACGGTGAATGATTCTTCTATCATAGCCCATTATGAAGTTTTTCTCCAACCAAGAGTAGTTTCATTTCTGCCAATGTACTTTCCAAGTGAACCATTTTACTTGAATGATTCTTCAGCAGTTTCATTTCTGCCAATACTCTTTGAGACCCTTCAACGCAAAATCCAAGAAGGCGAACAACATTAACATGATGAATCCTACCGACTGTAGCCATCTCATTGATAAACTCTGCACATCACTGTTTGGTCTTTCCATTATCTTCACAGCCACCGGAGTGCCATTGTGCAACTTTCCTTTGAAAACACTTCCCAAATCACATACAGCCGCACATCCTAAACAAAGGGAACGAAAAACACAAGAAAACAATAATCATAAATAATCAATTGATAATCCAGCACGCTCGTGCGCACACATGTGTGATGTGTGATCTAACATGTCCTAAGGTTGATGATCTACCAACTATATAAAAAGACGTGTCTCATTCTTCAATGTCTTCTCTTGGTCTTCGTGTGACTTTTCAGCTATACAACTTTCACATTATCAATAATACATCAATTGAATAATAAAGGATATGAAACATGAATTAAATGTTATTAATACACATGAGTTTAAATAACCAAACTTTAATTAACATTATATTCAACACTCTCACCATCACTGTTTGGTCTTTCCATTATCTTCACGGCCACGGGAGTGCCATTGTGCAACTTTCCTTTGAAAACACTAACATATGCGCCTTGCCTGAGTTTATGCTCAAAGTTGTTGTCATTCTCTTTACTTCATCGTACGTGTATCTAGTGGCAATGGTAATCACTTAAGAACTTTCCGAGTTTTGAGGTGATAGAGCGTAAATGTTAACCGACCCCATGAATTCTGTAGCTAAGACCTTGTCTCCAGATCTTATGTTGGGCTGCTCTAGTGCCCGTGCTAGTCGCAGTCCTAACCGTATGAACCTGAGGCTAATTCTAGTTAAAGGCAATACAAAAAATTTCGTTATTCTCTCCCCAAAACAATAACAACTAAGCCTTTTGGCATACTACATGAGGTCAGCTACACAGATTCTTTGTTTTCATAAAGCTCGATTGTGTGTCATGCTAACGGTTAACTCAATATAAACTAGATCCTTCTTTACTGTTTCTCTCTAATAGTTTTTCTCTTCTTTTTTAATATTTTTATCATCTAGTTTCTCTCACTTTCTTAATGAAACTTTCATTGCACATCTTTGTAAAGCCATCTTAAATAATTTTTTCTCATACTCTTAATTTTTTTCTCATAACCTCATTACATAATTTTTTTTGTGACCACACTTTCATCTCAATATCTTCATGTTTACCATAAGCATCTTTATATTGATGATGGACTATTCAATACTCAAAACCATATAATATAGTAGGTCTAATTATTTTTTTATAATATTTACCTTTCAACTTCAATGGTATCTTCTTGTCACATATAATACTTGATGTACTTATTCATTTTAACTAACTTGTATTAATTCTATGAGTAGCATCTGGCTTTGAAAACCTAACCTTATGTATTTAAAACTTTCTTAATGAGAAACGTATTGTATGACAATCTTAATTTTTATGTCATCTTAAATAACCAAATGATCAAACCTATATTCTATATTTTTTCTTTGTTCTACTAAGTTGAAAGCCTTATTTTTTAACGTTTTAGTTACATTTTTCAGTTAACTTTTTCTTTGACTCATCCACTAACACAATGTTATCCGTAAATAACATACAATAAGGTAATTCATATTAAATATGTGTTGCTAGTTCATCAATAACCAAAGTAAATAAATATGGACTTCAAGCAGATCGTTAATGTAATCCAATATTAACTTCAAAGAAATTTACTATTTCTTCATAAGTACTTATATATATATATATGTATGTTTGTGCACCATCAATAACCAACATAAGGGTATATTACTAGCCAGCTCTCATAAGTTTGACAGGTAACCTGAACCTAGTGTAGCTTTTAGTAAAAGGGCTTGTAACTTGTTCTTTGAATGTTTTGACAAGTTGAAGTATCACTTCTTTGCATGGTAGAACCCACTGACCGAACCTAGACCAGGGAGGAACCACCATCGTATATAAATCTTGCATGACTCAAACCCAATGACCAAATTTACAAAATTTTGGGGACACTACAGCTCCTCCCAATTTTTAATAGGCTTGGCCCAAGCTGATTCCTTTCTTGTTTGAGATTGCACAATTTTTAGATGATTGTGACAGCATAAATATCCGCTAATTATGTGCACTAGTCTAAGAAGAAGGCTAGATCATACCCCCAATACAAGGTTTAAAACTTCAAGTGGTTTCACAAGGGCAACAGATCACAAGGCTAGGGATCTGACTTACAAGTTCGAGGTCATGAGTTTTATATTCAGGGCATGCAACTGGATCGTCCTCCTTATTGTGCCTCCCCCCTCCCCCGCCAAAAGAAAAAAAAAATCAGAGTTCAGAACAATTCAAATGATACAACTTTAGATGGATCCACTTGAGATAGGGCATCCAAACTCACTTGGTGTAGAAAATCGCTTTTTCTTTTGTTTGGTCATTCAATATAAATGACTGATTATACACACATAGATAAATAAATAGATATATGCGTATAGAGAATAGTAGACTGCATAAAGTTTAAATTGTATAATCTTACTAAAACATCTCTCACTTTATTTTCATATCAATGTTGAAGATTTAAATTACCTTGCATTTAATTTGTAAAGTACATAAAATATGATGGTACATTTAATTCAAATCTCTATGACTGACCTTAAAAATCAAACTATTGAGATGTTTAAAAGACATTATGCATTTACCACTATATATATTAGAGAGAAAGGGGAAGGGAGGGGATCAATGACATTATATAAGAAATATTTGCATTAAATAGGCGGCCGTAGGAGACTCTCCAATATACATTATATAACTTTAAGATGTAGAGCATTTCAATATGAGGTTGGTGCATCCAAGCCCACCTAGTGTGATAGAAGGCATGGTTTTGGGGTTGGTTTGGTTGTTCGTGATAGAGCACTATGCACCAAGTGCTCCATCATGGAACACTTAAAGTTCACCTAACCTTATGCATATCCCAACGTCTTTACCATCTATATATGGAATGTGTATGAACATAGATAAAGTCTATTTTCATTCTAACCATATCCGGACTCATTTGCCTTATACGACTTGGATATACTTTTCTCTTTATCATTTAAAGGTTAACAGGAAGAAAAACATTGATAATTCAGACACATAAAATGCAGATAAATGAAAATAACCTATTATATATTCATCGCGAGTTTGTGAACTCAAAATCGTGTTGGTGTTTGGCTAGTTAGATTGTGTAAGTCGAGCCAAACAGGAACATGGAGCAAACTCAGTTGTATGAGTTACATGAATGCCATGTATGTCCAACTAAAGGACTCTATGTCAGGCAAGCTGAATCCAGCACAATTGTTTATGTCAAGCTCATAAAGCTTAACGAGCCAGTAGATCAATCTAGACATGTGTGGTTCTGGGAGGTTTCAAACCGCCGGTTCCAGGTTCCCTACAACCTGGAACCAAAACCAAATCTCCCCGAGGTCAGTTTTAGTTTCGGAACTGCTGATTTTGGTGTGGTTTTGATTCTGGTTCTAGTTTTGAAACTGTTTCAATTTCTTTTTTTGAAAAAAACAGGGCAAATGTGTCCCTCTTGGCAAGAAACTCCCCACCATTAGCAACGGTAAGGAACACCCTATCGTTGAGCTATCAATCAATTTGTGATAATTAGTGTTGAGAAAAATATATAAAACTTAATTAGTGGTGGTTTGAAACCATTGGTTTTGGTCATGATTCGGACAGTTTCAATTATCATTGGGCCGGTTCTCAACCGCATCATGTGTAGATCAATCCATCTTTTGCAAACGATTGAATTAAGGGTTTATTTATTCCTAAAATACAAAATGTATAATTTTTCATAATTTAAACAAAAAGAAAAGAAAAGAAAATCATATCACCAATAACGAGGTCGTGATTCTTCGTGTCTTTGTTGTGCACAAGGAATCAGCTCTAAGATACCCAAATGCAACCCGACTCGATAAATTCTTTCTCCGGCATTCAGAAGACAGACGCGCGTCGGGTCCGAAATTTGAAAAGGAAAGAAAAAAGAGTGGAATTGCAGAAAAAGCTAAGCCAAGAGATTTTTTGGTTGGCGCGTGTCACTGTCAAGGGGGTCAAGTTGGTATCGATTGAAAAAGGTTCATCCGCCCATTGAGCATATCCTCTCTAAGATTCCGGCCACGTAGGTTTGCACATTCTCTCTATCCGACGTGCCAGACACGTGGTCAATTTCCATTGGTTTAACCGCTGGTATCGTGGGGTCACCGAAAACAATCAAAAGCAGAACCCAATCTGGAGGTTTCTTCTTACGTGTATGGCCGAGATGGAGGCACCTGCTCCTCCACACCTTCTCGTCTCCTTCCTTCTTTTGCATTTGACTAAATGGGCAACGGTGTCTCAGTCGTGGACGGAAATGGGTTCACAGATGTGGGATTTTACCGCCGTGAAAGGAGGCAGAGATGAAGAGGAAGCTCTCGCTTTCGGTACTTTACAGAAGATGGTATTATCGATATTTCCTGTGAGTTCAGACGCGTTTTGATCTCTTGCATGTCAAGACCAGTGGACGGTCTTGCTGTGTTGGATCCGATCCAAATTAGATTGATGATGCATCAAAAACTCTATCTAGTGGTAAATTTTCAGTGTTTGTGAAGATATGGATTCTTGTAGTTCTGTTGGTTTGAATGTTAACCAATTATGTAATTGAAGGAAAATATGTAGGTAAAAGAAATTTCGTTACTAGTTGTGGTCCTTAAGCCAAGTTTGTAGCAAATGCACATCGAGGCACCTAAAGGATGTTTCATGGTAAGGTCACTAAAGAGATGTTTGATTGTGAGGCCGGGACTAAGAAACGTTTTAGTTTTAGGACTAGATCATCGGTGGACTTATAATAGGATAAAAAGTAGGGTCGTATAACTCTGTCTTTTACTTAATGTTAAGACGGCGTTTGGTCAAGAATGAAATTAGCATATAGTACACGCCATTGGGCACCTACCATGATAAGGTGTTGTAGAGAGTTTTGGTAAGTCTATCATAAATCAATCACTAGAACCCGGACATATTTAATGTTTTTCATTTAGATAAACTAGTTCAAAGGATAGGATGCTCAATCATACATGAATTTAAGAAAAGGTTAAAGGATAGCAGTGCTCTTTTATAGCAAGCGATCATTGTTTTCTTATGTCATTATAAACCTAATAAAGTTATGATACTACAAGAATAACTCGTGTGATTACGAGAGAAAAAGGTATAAAGAGCTTCAAATGTGCTAGTGAATGGCTACTATGTTAGCTTACTAATAAATATAATTTATTCAAATTATAACATCCAGCGTCCAACATACACGAAAAGTGAATGGGCACAACGGCAATTCACTTAAATATATTATATTCTTTTAATTAATTTGTATTAAAATAAATTCCAACAAACCCTGCGTGGGAGCATGGGATCATGCTGCAAGAGAGCTAGGAATTTAAAATTTAACTTTTGCATTAAAATATGACCAAGCATTAAATCTCGGTGTGATATAAAAAATAATATTTGCATGAGTCATGTGTGTCTATTGACCACGCATCTCACTCCATTGTTTGTTCCGCCGATAGTGATTAGAGATGCCATTGGAGTACTGGCTTTGACTTTTGATTATAATGAACTTGGACGCATGTACTAAACAAAATGCGCATCCATCTATGCCATACTGAAGTGTACTAGAGAAGGAAGTCTCGACTTAGCTCAAGTTCAATAAGACTAACAAAGAAGCGAACCGTCGACTTTGCTTAAGCGCAGTTTGACTTGGACTCGAGTTCATTGACATCAACTCGGCTCGAAACTTTTGCATAAGCGAGTAACTAAGTACGAGTCCGATCTTATCAGGATGATTATGGAGAGAAAGACTTGTTTGGCCTAGAGGTGAATCCATGAGCCAAGGCAGGTAACAAGAATTTGTATGGCCGAGTTTAGTCGGGCTAGTTTCCGAAGATTGAGCTAGACCGTTGTGCTTGGTCGTACACTAAGTCAATCAGCAGAGACTTTCGAGTCGGGGCAGAGACTGTGGACCGAGTCCTCCAGGTTTACTCCACAAAAAAAAATAAAACCCGAGTCCCGTTAACCAGGACCCGACCCGAAAATTATAATTACACTGCCAAGTTGGTTAACCAGTAATTACAATCAACCACCACAACTTTATCCCCGATTTACCCTTTATAGGATCAACAATTTACTGAACACACCAGTAGCTAAATGATTACCCAGACAGCCCCGTGAAAACAATTTGGAGCTCAAGAGGAGAAAGGTAGGTCCGCTTTGGGTATTTGTTGTGGTATAATGATAAATTAAGGCGTGAACGGACATAATTGTGTAGAGGAGGAAGGGCAATCGTGCGACAGATAGATTTTCCGTTGTTCGGGACCTCATCTTCGTCGTCATAAAAACAGGAGAAAAATCAATCGAGGAAAATGATCCTTCTTTCTTTTTCTAATTGATAGGTTTTCCTTTTTTGCGGATCTCCTCTCCCCCTTGGTATTCTGTCTCTATTTTTGTCTTTCTTTCCTCCCTTTGATCGTTGCCCTAAATTTTTGTGCGGTTCTCGAGAGGATCTCCTTGAAGTTGTTCTGCCCCTCGACCCGCCGGAAAGGGGCCGATTTCGCGGTTCTCCGGCGATCTCCGCTTCCGGTAAGATACTGAAGAATTAACGTTAGGCTTAGGGCTTGTTTCCATCCCCTGTTCTGGGATCATTGCTCTCTGTCTCTCTCTCTGACCACAGAGATCGAAAAGTCGAGGTTTTTTTTTCTCATTTTCCTTCGGTCTGAATGAGGTGTTATTCGATTTAGGTTCCAGCGGGTGCAGATCGTGAATCTTCTATCGGTGTTCTCCACTGAAGGATGCTTTTGTTTCCTTTTCTTGTGTAGGAGATTAGTTGCGATGTTGTTTAATTTTGTGTTTTAAATTAGGATCTGTGTGTGCTCTGTGTTATGATTATTTCTCATTTTTGTTTCTTTTCTTTATTTAGTTTTTTCTTTCTTGAATTTCGGAGATGTTGGGAACGGGGCTACAACTCGGGAGGAGTCAGGTAGAAGATAGGCCGTACAGCACGATGAAACCTCGCCGGAATCAGCAGTTTGAGAGGGCTCTGAGGAGTGCCGGAATCACAATCGCCGAGCCGAAGACGGTCGTGGCGCCGCAGCAGAGCCAGGAGCCCGAAAAGCGGACGGGCTCAGAGGAATGCACGAAGCCTGCGCCTGCAGCGAGCTTGCCAGTGATTCCTTCCACTTCTAATCTTGATCGGTTCCTTGAGTCCACGACGCCCAGCGTGCCTGCACAATACCTTTCCAAGGTGCGGTGATCTCCACTTTCTCTTAATATTTCTTAGTTCTTGTCTTTGACTTTCTGCTCTTTCCTTTATGAACTTCTATATTTTAAAATCTTTTCACACCCTTTAACTTTTCTCTGCTAAGTTCGTAGACTGGTAGTGTATTTCTTACTTCTTCCTCTCGAATCTTTCCGACTTTTTGCTTGTCTGTTGAAATTCAGTGGATGGTATTTTATTTTTGCTTGTTTTATTAATTAATTGTTGATGGTTTCACAGACAAGAATCAGAGGATGGAGAACGTGTGACGTCGAGTTCCAGCCTTTCTTTGCGCTTGGGGATTTGTGGGAATCCTTCAAGGAGTGGAGCGCTTATGGTGCCGGCGTGCCATTGGTCTTGAATGGTAGTGATTCTGTTGTCCAGTACTACGTGCCTTACTTGTCGGCAATCCAAATTTATGTTGAATCCTCCAGGACCACGATGAACCAGAGGTAAAGATTGCTATGTCTAGACAGTCGGCATTCATGTTGTTCTTATCATATTCTTTCCTTTTCTTTCTGCCGATTGTTTTCTTCCTTTTGTAGCCTTTTTCACAGAACATCCTTGGAACGTAATTAAATGCATAGATTTGGTATTAATGCAGGCTTGCATAGATGCAGGCCTGAAATGGGTGTAGCATTGGAAGTGGTACTCTTTTTTTTTTTGCCCGTGCAAGTGGTATTGTATTTTATTTGCCTCTGTCCATTGGGAGCGTGAAACAGCTCATTTTGGAGTATTTATTGTTTTACTCTAGTGTCCGTCTCAATATTCATCGTGCAGATATATGCTTCCCAAACCGACTGAATTTCTTTGATTAAGGGTAATGGTCCTAAGGTTAAATGTTGACAGTTTATTTTGGTTGAAGCAGCAGCTTTAATCGTTACTTGTGTTTTTATTTTTGTCACACGATCAAAATGAGTTATGTATTTAAATGGGTTTATTGTGTATATCTTCAAATCCAAAAATTTCATATATGTTGGTGTGCCTAAAATTGTTTTAGAAATTCTATCAGAAGATACATATTGATGTCAGTTTTGGTTGCAACAATTATATTGAATCCATAGATAAATTGCCCTTGGGAAAGTTTGTCGCTTAGTAGTTATTGAATTATTGTGTCACCATGGGAAACAATTTGTATTCTGCATGATATTATGTTTATAGTTACAAAGAATGTATCCGCCATTAGTTATATATCTGATAATTGCATATAAGATTATGGTCCTCTGTCTGTGGATACTACTTTCCTTTATAAATCCACTTCGATGCCACTGTCCTAATACATGCAACTAATGCTTTATATATCAGGATCACATTAATTGCCACAGGTCTCATAGGTCAGGTTCTCGGAGGTGTATGGATTTTCTTTAACCTTGAATTATCCTCCGAACATTTTATTTATGATGACAAGAAATTTCATCCAAAATTTTCTGATTGAAAATTCTAATTTTTCATTGCTTACAGTGCAGTTAGAATGTTGTGTGAATCACTCCGAAAAAGAATTAGTGTAAATAATCACTTGCATGTTCATGTTCCCCGGTGGACACATATCAGAAATTCTGCTTGCATCTTGTCTCTTAGGCTTATGACATTGACCTGACTCACCATGCGCCCAAGAAACTGTTTCTTTCATGCTGTTTACATAGTGAATGGGTTTTATATCCCTTACTTGTAACTGTATTTATTGGACTTTTTAAATTTGAAATCACCATGCTTCATCTGGCTTGATACAGGAAGCCTTCTGAAGATAGTGATGGTGACTATTACAGAGATTCTAGTAGTGATGGGAGTAGTGATTCTGAATTTGAACGGGGCTTAACTTGTGGAAGGGAGCATTGGAACCATCATCATCCAGCAACAGATGCAAGTCATAGAATGGAGAGGTTGTCTCTAAGGCAAAACCATGTCTCCTTTCAGGAAGGGTTTTCCAGTGATGACAGCGACATTGGAAATCAACAATCACCTTGTTTGCTCTTTGAATTTTTTGAACAGGATCCTCCGTACAGCCGTGAACCACTAGCAGACAAGGCATGCCCTTTTTTATCTTTTCTTCTCCTCCTCGCACTTCTTTTATCTTTTCTTCTAAATCTTACTTTGGCAGTTCATGAATGCAAATAAACCTTTTGTGTGTGCTACAGATTGCAGACCTTGCTCGTAGATTTCCTGACTTGAAGACCCTTAGAAGTTCTGATTTGCATCCATCTAGCTGGATGTCTGTAGCATGGTAAGTTACTTGAGTTTTCCTTATAACATATGGCACATGCTCGACAAAATGTTCCTCCTAGTAACAGCAATTCAGTGTTTAGTACATTTATTAGCATTAGAGTCCATCCTTTTCTATATTTACTGTTACCATATCTTTCTGCTAATATTGATCATGGGCTCATGTTGTTACATCTTAAAAGAGAATGAACAGAGCTTTACCGAAACTTGATATAATTAACCTTATATACTGGAAAATTGTTTTCTCAAAGTGTCAGATGCATCACTGTGACTCAAGATCATCATTACTATGCATTTGTTTCTAGGACAACAGTATGGCAATTTCAATTCAAGTTGCAGTTTCTTTCTCTCATGCATAAATCAGTACTGTTACAATTAACTTCTAATCTTGACTTTCCTATTTGCTGAACCCATATGGTAGTCCTTTTGATTACTTGAAAGTGTTGGTTTAGATAAACTAAAGCATGGTTTTGTTGTGTATGTAAGTTTTCATATCATTTCATGTATTTTAACCTTTGAGTAGATCCGCCTTTTGTTATTCCTTTCAGGATTATTGCCTTCTACCTAATGCATGGTTTGAAAATTGCAGGTATCCAATATATAGAATACCAACGGGACCAACCCTCAAGGATTTAGATGCATGTTTCTTGACTTATCATTCTCTTTCAACGCCTGTGAGAGGTAAATATAGTTGCCCTTTTACCTTTATTGTTTGTTTACTTTTTTAGCACCAGTTGCTTGGACTGGGATAAATTTGTATCAGCAACAATTTCTTAAAGGATTTAAGCAGCAATACTTAGGCAACTCTTTGATGCATGTGATTCTGTGCTTGAGTCAATGTTACTCATTTTTTTGTTGTGTAACTGAGGCTGGTTTTATTCTATTGCTGGTTATATAGTTCTGGTTCTGGGAGTGCTACTGACAGCTGCCGCTTAATTGCTGTTGTTGGTAGCAGTAGTCTTGCATTTGGCTTTCTGCATACATTATTTTCTTGGCAACCAAAACTGTTGATGGAAATGCATTGAAAGTGGTTTCCTTTTCATTTTGTTAAAATTTGGATTCCCGGGGTTAGGTGTAAGGGAAATGTTGAATATTGCCAACAATGCCATGCCAGTGAAAGTTCCCATCCCTGTCGAAATTTTGTTAAAATTTGGATCACATATTTGTCTAAGACATCAAGAACCACCTTGGATTCAGTTTTGATTATCTGTAAAAGGAAATGAGATCAATCTACTAGAGTGGATTAAGAGAGCAATTTGACAGGAAAAACAAATAATAGTGTTGTGTATGGAGGCAGACGAACAAGGAATCTTTCTGCAATGATGGAGTCAAATTGCTTCTTCAGGCTTGTAGCTACGGTTATTTATTGCTTTGCGCATTTTCTGTGGAAAATCAACTGGTTTCATGAGTTTGAAGCTTCAGCTTTTGAGAACTACCTGTTAGCAGATGGCCTTCAGGTCTTCAGTATTATTAACTGCTTCTTTTAAAGTTCAAGTTTCAATAAGTGTAATATTTTATCATTTGATTTTTGGAATAGCATCAGGAGGTTCATGGGGACATATGACCCTAGCCAAATCGAGCAGTGGAATATTTTGGGATATATTCCTTTAAATTAATTGAGATTTGCAAGAAGAAGAGGTCACTTCAATATATCTTTCAATCGAGCTTCCAACTGTAATAATGATTCTTAAAGAACATGTAGCTTCTTTGTCATACACGTCCTTGTTTGGATGCCTTATTTCCCAAAAAATTTTGCTGCTATTTATTTTACTACACTTTTCGATTTTCGTATTTTTTCACAGTGTTGTTTTCGCTGTTACACTCTAATGGAGTTGATTTTGATTTATTGGTGCATATATGAAATCTCATGCTCCTTGGATCAATGCAGGCTCAGGTGATGATGATCAGGCTTCAATCGTCAATACTGTACTACATGAATCCCAAGGATCTCCACTGGTCTATCTTCACGTGTTTGGTTTAGCTTCATACAAGTTCAAGGGTTCTGTATGGATTCCAAATGGTGGAAGCGAACGCCAGCAGGGAACCTCCTTGCTACAAGCTGCTGATAATTGGCTGAGCCTTCTTCAGGTTGATCATCCAGATTTTCGGTTTTTCACTTCGCGTGGTACGTTACGGAGATGACACTTGAGGGAAGTACGGTTGATGTTTGTTCACCTGTTCACCTGGGTGAAAGCACTGCCAGCGTTGCTCATGGCATCTTCCATGAATCCAGGCTCATAATCAAGATCGTGTGGATAAATCTCTATCTGCAGAGTGAGTTTGTGTTCCTGAAAAAGAAGAAAAGGAAAACCTAAAAAACTTGAAAAGAACAAGAGGAGTTTGAGACCAGAAGGTTAACTGCATGGATGAAAGGTGAATAAGGGCAGAACAGAACATGGGAGTTCCAGTTTCTGGCGGCAGTTTGGTTTTTCAGCTGTAACAAAATCTGCCTGGTTCGATCAATGCAGCCAACATGGTTCTTACTGTTTGGTTATTTCCTCGCTTCCAATCTGTCAAAAGATGGAACCCAAAATTTTTTTGGTGTTTGATACTTGGTCTATGCATTAGGATTGACTACGAAGGCGTTTTTAGTAGCTTATATGGAAGTTAAATTGCTGTCTTTCTTTAGTAAATAGTTGACTCAAGAAAATTTTGGTATGTGATGGTATGATGAGAGAAAACGAGTCCACTGTGACTCTAATAGTGTCTCTACCTCTTGCTTGACTGCTGGCTCTCTTTGTTATTATTGGACGACTATGAACTACGCTATATGTTTATGAAGAAACCTAGTTTAGATAACTTTTGTTCACTTCGTTCATGTTTCATTATTTCTTGTAGATGTATAATACGGCTTTCCAATGCCCTTTTTGCTCTGTTTCATGTATTGCAACTCTCCGCTTGGACCTTTAGAGTATCTGAGCAGTTAGAGCCTGGTGGCAAAAATGTTTCTAGCATTTGAAGTTTTAGCTGGGTTATGTCAACCTCTCAAATACAACAAAAGTGTGTTAGGCAAATTTGTTTACTCATTAATTTTTCTTGAAAAAATCCAAATAGCCCATAATTATTCGCTTATTTATGCGTCTAACAGGTGGTCATGGTTCAACATTCTCCTACTAGTTGTTGGCTAAAATATGGACAGAAATTGAATAATTGCTCCGCCTAATATTGTCGTTGGGCAATTTTTTTGCTTTGTTGTTAGCCGGTGAGTTTCGACGATGAGTACAAGAAGAGTTTCTGAACCCATGATACGTTAGCCCGGTGATTTGCTGTGGATCTTCACGTGCTGGTTTCAAACCCTAGAAAATAAATAAAATGCTAAGCTGAAAAAAAAAGGAAGAAAAACATTTCCTGCTAAATCAACCTTAACTCTAACAATTGATTTTAAAGATGTTTCTGCCAAACATTGCCTTTATCTCATTCAAAATTAATTTTCAAGCATTTAGGAAATGTGTAGGAGCTTTCCACCAAATCCTAACCCTTGACTTATCGAACGGAAGCAGAATATTTCTGTCAAAAACTAGGAACCACCCAGAGCACGAGGAATATTGACATTTGGCACATCCAACCCCATTCTTGTTATTATGTCACAGTAATGCTTGATCCCAATTTGAGCTTCAATCAAAGATTTGAAAGCAGCTTGAGCCGATACAGTGGAGATCAAGGTCGCACAATCAATAACGGGTCTGAATGGCGATATTTGATCCGATTCTGGGGTCTGTCAAGAACAAAACAAGGCCCCTTTTTAGCTTTTAAAAGTCTCGCAGAACTTGCAGTAAAAGTCGTTATAGTTCGTAAGGACTTCATAATTAAGTGTGCTTGGGCGAAAGTAACAGGAAGATGGATGGTCCGCGGATTGCTACCTTTACCTTGCCTCATGGAAAAAGGCTTTGTTTAGGTTAAAGTACATGGAACCTGATCCACCCAGTGCAGTTCAAAACTGCAGGATACTTTTGGGATTTTGAGAGAAGACGGCTGCATTCAGGAAACGGCTGCCTCCCTGTACCTAACGGTATTCTCCTACTACATCCCCTTTCCTCACTCGGAAAAGTTTAAATATTTAATAGGATTCAATAAATGATAAAATATGTAGAGAATGAGAAGCGGGGGATGCTAACGGCTAGCTTCTCTCTCTTCCCCACCTTTGATTTCCTATCTCCCCAAAACGACTGCTCTTTATGCTCTCTCTCTCTCTCTCTCTCTCTCTCTCTCTCTCTCTCTCTCTCTCTGACTGACTGAGATTCTAGCCATTTTCTTCAAAATTATCCGGTTTCTCTACTAAGATTTTGCCATTTTTTTTTTACTTTTGTTGAATCTTGACGCTATCTGTCGGTGGTGGATAATACTCCGTAGTGGCTGGATGATATAGGGTTTTGTGGTAAGGTCGGGCGCACTGATCTGCGGAAAGCAGCAAATCCGGCTGCATTTTGGGTGAGTTTCTTCTCATGGCTTCCCTTTTTGGTACTAGTCTTTTTTCGTTTCCTTCCTCTTCCCTTCAGGTAGTTACTTTGTTGGTTTCCTTAATGGTGGCGACGAGAATCTGAGGGGCTTGGGTGTGGGACCGTGTTTCTTGGTCGAAATTTTTGATCTTGGATTTGATTTCTTGATTTAGTTTCTTCTTCAACCTGAACTTGATGGAAAGCTTTGGAAAGAACCTCTTTTTTTGGCAATGGTCTCTCTCTCTCTCTCAAATGCCAGAATCCTTGCTGTTCTTGTATTGCATTTCTTTACGTTCTCAGACTGTTACCTTCTGTCGTTTTTTGGGTCACAACTTTTATGAGTGATAAGAAGTGTGCGATATATCCGAGTTACAAGAGAAATTTTCACCTTTCCTTCATGACTTCTGTTTTCCTTTTCTTTTTCGGATTGTGCAAAACATGCATGAATCTTGTGTTATGTTCTGGAAAGAAAGCTGCTGTTTTTGCTCGATAAAATATTTTACAATGTGAGAGATTCTGTGTAGTCAAGTGGCGTGCATATAGGACGAAAAGAAAGCAGCAGAGATTGCGTTTTCTTCGTGAAAATAATCATACAGTCATCATAAGATACACTAACAAAAACCTCGGAATTGGCTGTTTACATGCTTCTTATTTTAATAAATAACTCAGATTTATAAGTGCTTAATCATCGACCGCCTTAACCTTTTCTCCTTATAAAATGAGAGGGAGGAAGTAACACCTATTCGAGGAATTACCGTTCAAACCAGAATAAAGATGGAGCCCCATTTTTCATGTCAATGCCAACCACAAGCAATTTGTTTGAAGTAGTATGAAAATCCCTCATTTTTTAAAATCGCGATTGTGTGAGTCCCTCTATCCCCCACTAAATCCCTAGTTTACGACCAAAGCATTTATCCTCTTTTTCATCAGCAGTTCCAAATTAGATATGCAATTTTCTCATTGGCTGACTCTTTGGTGAATGAATCCTAGCAGCTTCTCTCTTACTAAATGCATGTTTAAATGGTTGCCAGATTCTGAAAATTGTATGAAACTAGAGTTGTAGAAATCAAGTTTGTTTCACTTGGGTACACATGATATTTTCTCTTTTATAGTTCGTCAGTATACATCACATGGTTAGAGGATAGGCTGAAAAGTGTTGATCTTTATTTTGGTAAATTTGTAACCGTCTTCCCACTCTTAAGTCTGACATAATAATGAAAAAGAAAAAAAGCAGGTCCACTTGGCTGGTCTAAAGTCGTTGTCTGCAAATATTCTTGAAGTTGAGAATAATCCGCTGATGTTTCTGTCCAATAATGGTCACAACATTATTCAGAACATTTGGCTTTGTGATATTTCAATTTGCTGAGGATGATGCAGAGCTTGTGAGCGTTGATTCTCTTTCTCAGTAAAACTCTCGGTTGACAATTTGAAGCTACACCAGTGAGGAGCTTCAACAAGTAAAATATGACTGTTAAGGCCATGGCAACGCCGTCTCCAAAAATTGATAGGACCCCTGTCTCTACACCTGGAGGCCCCAAAGTTAAAGAGGAGAAAATATTTGTCACAGTAAGAGTTAGACCTTTTAACAGATTAGAAGAATCACAAAGAGATCAGGTAGCTTGGGAATGTGCAGATGATCATACAATTCTTTTGAAGAATCCTTCTCATGACCGCTCATCTTATTCTTATGACTTTGGTAAAATCTTACCCTCTTTTCTGTCATGCATTTCCTGTAAATTTTTTATTTCATCTTAGCCCTTTCACTTTATTTTGTTTCACTTCTAATTATTGAGTTAAACTTTCAATAGATAAAGTTTTTGGGCCGAATTGCCTCAATGAAAGGGTATACGAGGAAGGAGCTAAAGATGTCGCACTCTCTGCACTGACTGGAATAAATGGTAGTCCTAATTATATTCAGCAACAGCATCAATCGTTTTAGAAAAAAGCAAAGTTACTAATACCATGCATGTTTGGACAATGGGTTATTCTTGCAGCCACTATTTTTGCCTATGGGCAGACCAGCAGTGGAAAGACCTTCACTATGAGAGGGATTACAGAAAGTGCTGTGAGTGACATATACAAGCACATAAGAAGTGTGAGTTCTTTAATTTAGGTTCTCATGCTTAGATTTGGTTCCATCTTGTTCAATTTAAGGATACTACTTACTACATGCTGCATGACAGTTTCTCATTTGACCTAGTATTCTACTATGATGCTTGGCAGACCCCTGAGAGGGACTTTGTGGTTAAGATCGCTGCACTGGAAATCTATAATGAGATCGTGAGGGACCTTTTAAACCCAGAGTCAGGTCCTCTTCGACTTTTGGATGATCCAGAGGTAGAGACATTGTCATAAACATCATTCACTACAGAAGTTCTAATGTGATGCAGACTTTTACATTTTTCAATGAACTTGCAGAAAGGTACCATTGTTGAAAAAATAGTGGAAGAAACAGTCAACGACAGTCGGCATCTGAGGCGCCTCATAGGAATTTGTGAAGGTAATAAGGCATGATTCTATCTATTTTTTTATTGTGTATAACTTATTTCATTACAATCATTTGACTCTCCAATATCTGAAACCAATATCTAATTACTCATTTACTCATCTGATTGAATTCAAATACTGCACTTTTTGATACATTTGCCAAACATCCAATTGAATTTGGATTGAGAAAACAAACTGAACCCTCCCTACTAAGGGCAATTTGCATATCTTTTGGTAGCGTGGATACATGCTGTCTTGTCAGTATACTATGTGTTCACACAAGTTGGCGTCGAATAAATAGTCAGTGTGCTTCTATGTCCTGACAATAAGTCTTATTACATACCTCGTCTACATTCATCATCATGCTGCCAAGTTTGGTTCTGGATGCAAGCTTTCTCCAAATTAATTCTAGGTTAAACTTGTGTATTTTGCAGCTCAAAGACAAGTTGGTGAGACAGCTCTAAATGATGCAAGCTCTAGATCTCATCAGATCATCAGGCTGGTAAGTGTGTCTTCCCGCAATTGTATAAAGATCAAAACAGTGCTGACTCATTATGATACTGGAAAATAAATAATGAGTTGCTTACATTCTTTATTGTGGATGACAGACAATTGAGAGTAGTCTCCGTGCAAACTCAGGCTGTGTGAAGTCCTTTTTTGCAAATCTCGTAATTTCATGCCCAAAACCTATATTAGTTTACTTGAAAATTTGTATGACATTCTTTGACTTAACTGTGGCTACAGAATTTTGTGGATTTGGCAGGTAGTGAACGAGCTTCACAAACTCATGCTGATGGTGTAAGGCTGAAGGAAGGCTCCCACATTAACCGTAGCTTGTTAACACTGACTACTGTGATCAGAAAGCTCAGGTTGTCAGTGATTCCTTCAATCACTTCATTCATATATCGATTTAGTTTGGAACTTTTAACTACATCAGATAGCTATTTGTTGCCTCACCTCTTCAATTTGATCAAGGCCAACTATCAATCAACATATGGATTCATTGTTATTCTTTTTTAAGGTCAACTTTTTAGATTTTCCTTTTCCTTGTTCTGGTTTGTGAAAATAAAATTCAGAAGTGTCGGTTCTTGTCATCACAAGTCTTAAATAATTGAACATGCTCTTATAACTATGAATCATTGTTCCATGATTTAAGATCAAATCTCTTGCTTCTATCTAGACGTGCTAGTGCCGTGTCTCATATTTAAAGAGATTATAACAAGAAATTTTGAAGTCAAAATGGATGTATTGTTTGCGTTTTTTTGGTTCCAAATTTCAATAACATCAGTTAATGTTATTCAGCAGAGACCTCACGCCGTCTCTGATTCACGTGTAGCTAGGGCCCAAGTTCTGTTTTGTTGAATTTTGACGGATGTCTTCCATGTTCCCTT
Source organism: Brasenia schreberi (assembly GCA_036023115.1). Lineage (NCBI taxonomy): Eukaryota > Viridiplantae > Streptophyta > Magnoliopsida > Nymphaeales > Cabombaceae > Brasenia > Brasenia schreberi. The sequence goes on from JAYKKT010000071.1 coordinate 21,416,516, forward strand.
TGATCTAAACCCATGCTGATCATGATGTAGATCTGTGTGATCTTGAACCTTCCTACATGCTCAATATCTTGTTCCCGAGATTATAGCTTTCCGTGGATATTTCTTCTAATATTTTCCTGCTAGTGCAGTGATGGAAGGAAGAATGTTCACATACCATATCGGGATTCAAAGCTTACTCGGATTCTGCAGCATTCTCTTGGAGGAAATGCACGAACTGCAATCATATGTACTATGAGTCCAGCATCAAGTCATGTAGAACAATCTCGTAAAACACTTTCTTTTGCCACAAGTGCAAAGGAGGTTACTAACAGTGCTAAAGTTAACATGGTAATATACTTTGAACACTCTGTTGTTTTCATTAGTTGGAGCTATCCTTTTGTTACTTGCTAAGCTCATTTTTTTCTGGTTCAGACTCTGATTGAAATCATCACCACTGCAATTGTTTCAGGTTATCTCTAACAAGCAATTAGTTAGACACTTACAGAAGGAAGTATCAAGGCTTGAAGCAGAACTGCGTACACCAGAGCCATCAGCAGAAGCTCTACTGTTGGAAAAAGAAACGGAGATCCAGAAGGTATTAGACATTTTACCTTCACAATAATCTACCTTGTCTTACATCACTTGCTAACTGCAATGTTTGTGGTCCTTACTCAGCTGAAGAGTGAGAATGAAGAACTGAAGCAAAGGCTGGAGAAAATAAAAGCATCAGAACAGCAAGTAAGAAGCATTCTCTTTGGTTTCTTTTCATTCTTTAATGTTGTCCCTCTAGTTGAGCCTAAACAAATTTCATTTCTAGGGAACTGTCTTAAGTGGTACTCCAAACAGAGTGGTCAAGTGCCTCTCTTTCTCTGGTCCGCTAACATCACCACAAGATGGAGATACCGATGAAGCAGGAGTGATACTAAAGAAATTGAGAAAAAGCATAGGAAGACAGACAATTAGACAATCTATGGCCTCCCCATCTATCCTTGTCCAAGAAATACGAAAACTTGAAAAGCTGCAGGAGCAACTCGGCGAGGAAGCTAACCGAGCTATTGAAGTACTTCAGAAGGAAGTTGCTTCTCATAAATTAGGAAACCAAGATGTGGCCGAGACTGTAGCAAAACTCCAAGCAGAACTAAGGGAGATGCATGAGATTAGATCAACAAATAAAGGACTTGATGTCGCAGAAGGGAAGACTGGCTGGGGTGCCAATGCAACCTTAAAAGAAGAGATCACTAGGCTGCATTTGCAGGAAACATCAATTGCAAAGTTAGAGGCTCAGCTGGAAAATGTTCAGAGGTCCATAGACAGGCTTGTTTTCTCTCTCCCAACCAATGCATCAAATGATGAGATAACAAAGTCAAAGGCTCAATCCAAGAAGAAGAAGATGCTCCCACTGGCGCTCAGTAATAGTGTCAACAAGCAGCATATTATAAAATCACCCTGTTCACCGCTATCATCATCTCGGAGTGTTTTAGAGTCTGAACCTGAAAATAAACCACCACAGAGTGACGATATTACATCATGTTCACAATGGGAAAATAAAGTGACACCGAGCAGAAGTGAAGACGGCGATGAATCATCATCCAGAGAAGCAACACCTTGTTACCACCGTTCTAATTCAGTTAATGTGAAAAAAATACAGAAGATGTTCAAGAATGCAGCTGAGGAGAACATAAGAAGCATACGAGCTTATGTTACCGATCTAAAAGAACGGGTAGCTAAACTTCAGTACCAGAAAAAGCTCCTTGTTTACCAGGTACTGAAAACTAGGAAGAAAATCTTGAAGAGAGTATTCTTTACCTTTATCTTATTTGAATAATCTAAATGTGGATCTGCAGGTGCTAGATTTAGAAGCAAATGAAAATTCAGGAAACGAAACAACTGAAGAAAGCTCCTCAGACATTCGGAATTCACCTGCATCATGGCACTTGATCTTTGCGAATCAAAGGAAGCAGATAATCCAGTTATGGGATTTATGTCAAGTGTCAATTGTACATAGAACACAATTCTACTTGTTATTCACAGGAGATCAAACTGATCAGATCTATATGGAGGTGGAGCTTCGAAGATTGACCTGGTTGCAGCAACATTTTGCCGAACTTGGCAATGCCAGCCCCGCCCCAACAGGAAACGAGCCTGCCATATCACTTTCCTCCTGGTAGTTGTTTTCCTTTACATATACTTTCTCCTTTTCTGTATATTGTTTCCTGCAGGTGGAATAAATTGCGTGGCATGTTTTTCATCTGCAAATCATCTTTTAGTCACCTATTTCCTCCGTTCAACAATGTAGTGTATATATGTAAGTCATTTTCTGTTTCACTTTTGTGTACAGCATGAGAAATCTCAAGCATGAAAGAGAAAATCTTGCCAGAAGAGTCAATTCTCGCCTTGCTCCAGAGGAGAGGGATATGTTGTATAGAAAGTATAGAATCCCTCTTGATGGGAAGCAAAGGAAGCTGCAGTTGATTTATAGGCTCTGGGTTGATCCTGATGACATGGAACACATTCAGGAGAGTGCGGAAATTGTAGCGAAACTCATAGGATTTTGTGAATCTGGCCATGCTTCAAAAGAGATGTTTCAGCTTAATTTTGTGTCATCCTCTGACAAGAAACCGTGGCTGCTTGGATGGACTCCCATCTCCAACCTTCTGAATCTGTAAAAACAACAGAACTTGACTGCATGTCATAGTTTTCTAGGAACTAAGCCTGCACGTCATAGTTTTCTAGGAACTTGTTTCTAGAAAAGGACCTTGGCAACATAGCTTTGTTTGCCGCTATTGTAATGATTTCAATTCTTAATTCTTGTATGCATGTGTAATAAATGAGATCGTATTCATCTTCCTCCTTGTATCTGAGAGGGTTATTTGTTTGCAGAAGATCTGCTACGAAGATAGTTGTGACAAGAATCCCGAATTACTTCAATAGCTGAAGCTTTCTTTACCAAAAGTTAGTCTGCGACATTTGAGAAGAATGTAATGGCTTCTTAATATGTGGGAGAGAGACTTGAGAACGCGAAGGCCCTAATGGGCATGAAGGTTTCCCATTTATGACCTATAGAAATTAGACAGCCTGTTGCATAAGATCGATCAAACCTGCCTACTTTTGCAATGCATGCCTCCTTGGGGGTATTGAACTCATGACCTCCAACTCTTTTTATTCGCAAGCTGGGTTTAGACAGATATCTATCACACAGATGGATGTCCCAAGTATTCAACTCAAGTGCATGGTGAACACTTCAAGGCATTCTTTTGAATACCATTTAATCCATTATAATCTTATTTAAATTATCCACACAAATGTAGATTCCTTTCTATCTTTTCATATTGTATCACAAGTTTGTTCCAGTACACCTTTAGATTCATCAAACACATCTTTCACCACTTTCCTAATATGTAAAGCCACATTATTTCACATATCACAAGTATACCAACATAATTCCAAGCATCTCCTTGAATGATTTTATGTTTAAATATACCTTCTTTCTCGCTTTTAAGGTTTCACTATTAGTTTGAATAATTCAATTCACTCTTTTCTTCTCTTTCAACTTTTTTCTATAACTAAAAGTCAATGTTGGGTAGTTAACCTTTCTCCTTGAATTACCTTGCAATCTTTACAACACGGTCTATCTTTTTTCTATAAACAAAATAATCAATTTGTATTTGTGCTACTCTTATAAGTAATTAAATGTTCATCTCATTTTTTTAAGATTGTATTAACTATAAAGAAATCAAATGCCATAACAAAATTTAAAATCTCCCTATCCCCAAAACCATAATTTTCATGAATATCTTGATATTCTAATGCCTCTTTACCGATATGTCCATTTAAGTCTCCTCCTAAACAAATCATCTCCCTTTGTGAAATTTTTTGAATCACCTTATCTGACTCTTCTCAAAAAATCATCTTTATACTGTCTTCTAGTCCTACTTGAGTACGTAAGCACAAATTATATTCAAAACCTGTGCTCCTACCTCTAATTTCAATGTCATGATTCGGTCACCATATCATTATATGTCTACATGATTCGGTCACCATATGATTGTATGACTTCAATCGGGTGCACCATGACAAAAACCAAAAGCGTCTAAAACCATTTACATTTGTTTATTATATTGGAATTTCCCATCTTTATAGGAACCTGGGATCCATCCTGGTTTAGTATACATAATTATAAATCGTAGATGGTTCATCTATTTTGTCTGAAAAAATTGTATATAGAAAGCATTGTAATTTGTTTTGGATTGGATACCTGACTTGAACCAGTTCCATTTGGATCTCTAGTCAAATATTGATGAATAAACCTAACTTAAGTGGCTGCACTCGAGGCGGTAGCTCACCTCGCAGGGCTGTCGACTCCACCAGACGGAGGGTGTGAGTTCAATTCCCGTGACATGCATACGTTGCTTCGGCATCCCAGTTGTAACAAAAAAAGAACTGATGGATAAAGGGGTTTCAGTCCCTCAGAATATGAATCAGAAGGATCTTTAAAGGAGCGTCATTAAGTTTCAATCTAAGATTAGGATAAATGACAAGCTGCTCATAAATGGTGCATATATAATAAAATCTATTTTAGGAAATATGTGCACTGTTTGAGTTTCAAGCCCACTTTTATTACGGGCAGCAAGCATGCAACCCACTTTACTGCTTTGTATGTCATTGAGAAAGAGGCTTCTCTGTTGGCCTTCACAGGTGTCATGTCTTGACCAAAGGGGCTTCATCTGCCCCAAATGATTGGCCAGTCATATGGATTATGTGGCAACTGATGATTGGCTGCTCATGCACATCTTGTTCCTCTTGTTGTATGCCCATGTAGATCTTATCATCTGTAATATGATGACGCAGTACACTGTACATCATATAGTATTAGTGTGGAGATTTGAAGATGAAAACGGAAAACGATGTGATGACTGATACCAAGTATAGAGTTAAGCGCCAGTCACTACTATTAGTGTGCAAGCAAATTGAATTCAGAATATGGATGAGTTGCAGTACTCTCACTCAACTCTATCTGCAAATGGTCAATGTAAATCACTGAATTCGGTTCAACTTCTCCACAACGACCAGACACCAAGATAGTTTTACTCAGCCATGATAATTTCCAGGATTACTTGAATTTGGGATTGGTGGCAACCAAATAAACAACTACAGGAAGAGAAGTTCGATCTTTACTGCAATGTGGTTCAACCATGTGACTGTTCTAGTGAAAATTTTCATATCTATGCAATTCTCATTTTGTTCATGCCTTCAAACAGTGAAGTGGTGCAAGATAAAATCAAGACAAAAAAGGCATGTTACAAATTACATTATGCTAAAAAGACTAGTGAAACTTTAGAGGCTCATAAGAAAGCAAGAAAGAAGCGAAAAAGTATGTAAGTGAAGCAAAAACTAAAATTTGGAAGGATTTATATAAAAAGCTCAATTCAAAAGAGAGTGAAAGAACTATTTTTAAGATAGCTAGGACTAGAGATAAGAAAATTAAAGATTTTAATTTTGTTAGAGGCATCAAAGACGAGGATGAGAAAATTCTAGTAGCAAATGATGATATAAAAAATAGATGAAAAAATTATTTTTATAAGTTTTTTAATAAAAATAAAGATGTTAGTATTAGCTTAAGAGAGTTAGCCAAATCAGAAAAGTATATAAACCAAAATTTTTACTGACGTATTCAAAAGAATAAAGCCAAAGAGGTTCTTAAACATATGAAATGTAGTAAATCAGTAGGGAAGACTATATTCTTATAGAAGTTTGGAAAATCCTAGGAGAGACATGAATCACTTAGCTCACAAGACTATTTAATGAAATATGGAGAAACCAAAAGACGCTTGAGAATTGAAAAGCGAGTACACTTACACCATATACAAGAACAAGGGAGACATTTAGAATTGATCGAATTATTCGGATATCAAGTTAATAAGCCATAAGAAAGAATTATCGAATGTAGGTTAAGACAAGTATCGAGTACAACAGAGAACCAATTTAGATTTATGCCAGACAAATCTA